>JALIZH010027362.1:0-51984 GCA_030522465.1 Rhipicephalus appendiculatus
ATAGGCTGGAATATGATGTACTTACTCTTAGATATATTAAGCATGAGTTTATTTTCATGAAGCCATTTTTCTAATTTGACTAAATATTCATTGACCTCCGCTTCAAGGTCCATGAGTATTCTACCTGTAACAAATATGTTAGTGTCATCCGCGTAAATAATTAATTTTGGGGAACGTGGAATGTCACACAGACCATTAATATAAGTTATAAATAGTAACGGTCCAAGAACTGAACCCTGCGGTACACCATTTTTGACTGTTTTCATTAGGGAAACAATGTTACCAACCTTTACAAACTGTTTTCTTGCGGTAAGATAACTTTTAATTAGTTTAGCTGTCACACCCCTTACACCATAATCATGCAACTTGGATATTAGAATGTCATGTTTTACTGTATCAAAGGCCTTCTTCAAATCAATGAAAAGACCTCTGGTGTACGTTCTGTCTTCAATGTTCTTTAGTATCTCTTCTTTCGTGTCTAATAGCGCCGATTCCGTAGACCTACATTTTTGGAACCCATACTGTGCTTCATTGATAATCTGGTGCTTTGTGAAAAAAGCACTCAAGTAATCGTGTATGACTCCTTCAAAAACTTTTGAGAGTACCGGAAGAACAGATATCGGACGGTAGTTCGATAGTACATTCTTAGCACCCCCTTCGTGGATAGGGCAAACGCGAGCTACTTTTAGTTCTGAAGGAAAAATGCCGGTTTCTAACATTGTGTTCATAATATATGAAAAAGGTTGCGAAATTAGTGACGCTACATATTTTATCGGGCTGGCTGCTATTTCGTCAACACCTACAGCAACATTCTCACGTATTTTACTGATTAATCTTTCAACTTCACAAGGTGTAACCGGGATAAAAAAACAATGAGTGTGGTAGGCGCTTTCTATATGCCACAGGCGTATCTGTTGCACCACAAGATGTAGTCACCAGCGGTAACAAAATATTCATTCATGACTGATAGTGCTTCGACATCTATCTTATCGTCTGCAAAAGCAGTGATATCAACATGGTCCTTTTTATTACGTTCGGTTAAATTATTTACCTCATTCCAGATTTTTCTGGGATTATCGTAGATTCTTTCAAATGTGCATTGATAGTAAGATATCCTGGCTCGCTTGATGTCAGCATTTAACTTGTTGCGATACTTTATATATATATATATATATATATATATATATATATATATATATATATATATATATATATATATATATATATACGGGACATGACGGCGACGCCAACGGCAAAAACCAGCGGTGTGTCCATATATTTGTCATCGAAAAAAAGAGTGCAAAAATCAGTAGTCTAATCTGTGATGATCGTTTCAATGTATTTCTCCTGAACTTCGATTAGCTGATGATTTTTTTTCAACAAGTGACGCCGCGCACGCAGACACCGTATGTGAAAATACGTTAAGTAATCGTCCTACCTCCCTCCCACCTAAATCCCCCACGTTACCTAGTCTGTCTGCCGACAAACTTATCTGTTTGTCAACATATGGCCCGTCAGCTGACATACAGACTAAGCCACTTGCGCGCTTTCCTGTCCCCAGCTCTCCGTGACGTTCTCAGTGGAGCATATGTGCCCGTACTTTCACCGGCTGACAGAGGTAAACTCTAAGCGTAGATGTGCCAAAGTCTTCAATCTCGCTTCGTCTGATCGAAGTGAATCGTCATCGCCATCATTTACGCATATGTGAAACCTCCCACACCTTCCATCACCGCGCCGTTTCAGAGTTTGCACTTCAACTTTACACTATCGGTCACGGTTCTGGTGCATGTAATAACTGCAAATAAGGTATTTATATCACGTGACTTTTTTTGCACCAGTAAACGTACACGCTTACGGATGAATAACCGACATCGCTCACCTTGAGCTCTGTTGGCTGTCGAGCTCAAAAAATTGAAGGACATTTTGTACATTCCAAAGTGTGTTCGGCGAAAGCGTGTGGCCATTCCACTGACGGAAAGTTGGACGGAAAGACCGACGGACGGACAGACGGACGGACCGGACATCCGTACGGACGGATGACATCCGGATGGACGGACGGACAGACGAACATCCGGATGGACGGACGGACAGACGGACATCCGGACGGACGGACATCCGTACGGACGGACGGACGGACTGACAGACGGACATCCGGACGGACAGACGGACGGATGGACATCCCGACGTACGGACAGACAGACGGACATCCGGACGGACGGACGGACATCCGGATGGACGGACGGACAGACAGACATCCGGAAGGACGAACATCCGTACGGACGGACGGACAGACGAACGGACGGACAGACGGACGGACGGACGGACGGACTGACAGACGGACATCCGGACGGACAGACGGACGGAGGGACGGATGGACATCCGGACGGACGGACGGACGGACGGACGGACGAACATCCGGACGGACGGACGGACACCCGGATGGACGGACGGACAGACGGACGGACGGACATCCGTACGGACGGACGGACGGATGGACATCCGGACGGACGGAGGGACGGACATCCGGACGGACGGACGGACGGAAATTACGTGATAAGTATTACGTGATAAGTACCTTGATATGTACATTTTGGCTGTCCAGCACTATATTTTTGAAGCATATAATCAGAATAATTATTTCAAACAGAACTTGACCTCAGATGAAAGGAAAGCCATTAAGACACTGCAGAATCGCTTAGCCATTGTTATTAAACCCGCCGACAAAGGGGGGTGCTGTGGTGGTTATGAATACGTCTGACTACATCACCGAAGCATTAAGGCAGTTGGGCGACACCGCATACTATAAGCAGCTCGACCACGACCCGACTGACGAATTTAAACACATCGTTGCCGACACCCTCGGGGAACTTTTCCAAAATGTATGCATCAGTAAAAAGATGATGGAATCACTGATACCTCTTAGTCCTGTTGCAGGAAGGTTTTATTTACTTCCAAAGGTACACAAACGAAATAACCCCGGTCGTCCAATAGTTTCGGCTATTGGCACGGTTACTGAACCTCTTTCCAGCTACGTTGACTCCCTTATCAAAGGAATTCCCGTCTCATTTCCCTCGTACCTCACGGACACTAACCATTTCTTAAGTGACATTGTTGATCTTGACGTCCCCGACAAAGCACTGCTAGTCACTCTAAACGTAGCTTCTCTCTAAACGAATATACCGCACGATGACGGCATTCAGTCAGAAATACGTGCGTATGACGAATCCTCACTGGACAAGCCTATTGACAGCTCAACTCTGACCTCTCTTTTAAAACTTATCTTGCAACTAAACAATTTGAATTTAATCGAACCCACTAAGTACAGAGAAGTGGCACCTCAATGGGCACAAAGATAGGACCAAATTACGCCAATATATTCATGGGCACACTGGAAGAAAGGTTTCTTGCCACGTGCGCACTAAAACCGTTTTATTATAAGCGCTTCATAGACGATATCTTTTTGATATGGCATCACGGGGAAACTGAACTTTTGTCTTTCATGGCCAAGTGTAACAATTTTCATCCATCAATCTCCTACTCGCCCGTCTACTCGGCTTCAAACATGAACTTTCTCGACGTCACGGTATGCATATCAGGCAATAAACTAACGACGAAACTTTTCAAAAAAAAATTACGCCATCTCCCGCTAAAGGGAACCATGTGTAGATGTGAAGCAGCGGGCGCTAACGCTTACACTGGCGGCGGCGTTGACGCTGGCGCTCATCGCAGCGTTGCGCAGGAGAGAAAACCGGGGAGGCGCAAAGCAGGCAGTGATGGAGCAATGTTTCCTACTGGAACATGCCAATCGCTGCTAATGGGCAATGAGAGACAGAAGACTCCGACTGGACACAGAGACCCGCACTCCGCTTTTAGTTAACGCGCACGCTGCGAATTTTTATTGTTCAACAACGCACAGGAGAAATCTTCCACCGGCACCACCTTGGAGGTCAAGATCCATTGCCATATACACGGGATGGCCAGTGAACGGTTGTGCAGCGCGAGCAGTCGGTTTTTTCAACCAAGAAACTCGCTAGCAGACGCTGCCTGCGTCGGCGTCGCGAGGCGAGAGAGGGGGAAGCGGAGGAGAGGAGAGAGAGGGGGTGACACGCATGCGCAGTGGGAGTGTGAACGCCGTGGGCAGGGATGCCTAGAGGAGAGAGGGGGGGAGCGTAGGAGAGGAGAGAGAGGGGGGGACGCGCATGCGCAGGGGGGAGTTAGACGCCGCGGGCAGGGATGGAGAGAGGGGGGAGTGTAAGAGGGGAGAGAGGGAAGGGAGGCGCATGCGCAGTGAGGGTGTGGTTGCCGTGGGGAGGGATGCCTAGAGGAGAGAGAGGGGGAGAGGAGGTTTTTTTTTTTATTTTTTCTTTAACTGTTTGCGCATGCGCAGTAAGGGTGGGCACGCGGCACACCACCACCACCACCGGATTAAGCTTCGCGATAAGATGCTTCACATCTAAAACCGACTGACAAACACCGCTACCTTCACCTTGAAAGTAGCCACGTGAGGCACAACTAGACGAGCGTATACCGTACAGCCAGGCGCTCCGTTTCAAAAGGTTGTGCTCCGCACAATCAGACTTCCAAGATAATTGTGGCAAACTCAGTGATGCACTAAGAAGACAAAAGTACCCGCCTCAGGTAATTGACGATGTCATTGAACGGGCTAGTGCAGTAGACAGGAGCGAGCATCTTCACTCCAACAATCGTGCTTCCACAGCGACCATGTACAAACCTAATATTAACGCATTCTGCATCAGTACCAAATGTGAACCACATCCTACGAAAGCACCATAACATTCTCATGCAGAGCGACCGTCTCAAAAACATATTTTCTGAATCGCCACGAGTAGTGTACCGTCGATCCAGAAACTTGCACAATATGCTGATTTCATCTGTGTTAACCCCTTCTGTCCATTCAGGTTGCCGCCCTTGTGGCAAACCACGTTGCAAGCTGTGCGCACACATGACCACCTCCACTTTAACCCAGATTTCGGCGTCAAATTTTTCAATTAAAATTAAAGGTGATTATGACTGCGATACAAGTAACTATGTGTACCTACTTGAGTGCTCAACCTGCAAGCTTCAGTACATAGGCCAGACCAGTCATGGGCACGTTACCAGTAAAAAGTAACACTGTTACAGTTACAGTTACTTAAGCCAAAAAAGTAACTCTGTTACAGTTACAGTTACCGAGTTTACAAAAGTAACTTGTTACAGTTACAGTTACCACTAAAAAGTAACGTCGTTACTTTTCGGTTACCGTGTAAAAAAACTAATTGATTACATACAAAATGAAAGAATTTACTTAATAAAAACGCACAAAGAGGAACGAGGAATGTGTAACGAGAGTAGACGACGTCCATTGAGTTTATTCCGTCTGTTCTCCAAGGTGTATCAGACCCTGTTCGGAGAGCTTTGCGTCCGCTTGGCATATAAATGTGCGAAGGGTTCCTCTTCGGGGGGGGGTGAAAGGTCATCGTCGCACGCCCTCCGTATTAAGGCAATGTATGGGGCAGACTGTGCGGCCCCCCTCCCCTCTGAGGTGATTAGGGGGCGGTCACTCCCCCTCCCTGCCCCCTTCATGCGGAAGCCTATGGCTGGTCATACAAACGGTTTTTGAGCCCCTCTGTACCTCGGGACACGTGTTCGCGAAACCGAGACATGGTGCCCAATTACCCCACACCTGCGGACGATCTGTGCGGGATCATCGAAAAGTACGATGCGGAAAGGAAAGGTTGCTGAAGTCAACCATGCAACACGTTCTTAAACGGAGCTTGTTGAACACTGCTGGACTGGGCATAGCTTTGACCTAAACAATGCGACAACGCTAAATCATGAACGAAAGCGAGGGGGTGGGGGGAGGGGGGAGTCTGTTGGAGACGTGGTTCATTCGCCACGACGCATCGGCTTGCAACACCAACCGCGGCCCCCTGCCGAACATTTATGAGGACATGTCATTGACTAATGGACTGATCGAAGTGCGCTCATTCTTTTTTTTTTTTTTTGCCAGTTAATACTGAGGATGCCACCTGCTAGTTCTTGGCTAGCTCTCGGCACATCTGGCTTTCAGCCGTTTCGCTCTGCTGCTGCCACCTGTCAAACACGATTAGCTCGGCGCCTCGGACGAAACGGCACACCAAGAACACAGCTAGAAGCTCAAGTGATAAAGAGTGTATATATGCTCCCCCCCGCCCCCGCCCACGCGCAAAAAACAGGACGTGACCTTAGCAAGCTGTTCAGTCGCAGCTTGATTGATTTACGACATGTGGTTTACAAGTAAACTTCGAACACGGTCTTCTGCGGGAAAGTTGTTTCTCTTAGCGACCTCTTCTCCTGAAGTGCGAGGGCAGCCCTATTAGAAAGTTGAAAGGTGGAGAGGATATGCTGAAGAGAAAGTTGGAAAACGTGAAAGGCGTGTAACGTTGGCCTTTTTCTGTTGGATAAATTGTTATAAAAACAGAAGTAACTGTAACGGTATTTGCCGTTACAATTACTGTGTAAAAAAAATAACAGTGTTACAGTTACAAGTTACTCCAACTGAAGTGTAACCAGTTACAGTTACAAGTTACTGAAAAAAGTAACTAGTTACTGGTAACGCGTTACTAGTAACTAGTTACTGCTCAAGATTGGGCCAGACATCGACACCATTCAGATTGCGGTTCAATAATCACAAGGCGCATGTCACAACTTTCCCTAACCTGCCCTTATCTAAGCACCTGAACACAACAGGGCACTCACTCGATCACCTAACGGCAACCATTATGGAATCTGGTTTTAAATCGCACCACGAACGGGAATAGGGTACGCATTTGGGCTGGTTGGTTCATGATTTCCAGTAGAAAACAGCGCTAAAAAAACGGGACGAAGAAACGACACAAACCACGGCGCTGACTAACAACCAAATGTGTTTTTATTCTACCAGTCTGCATATCTATGCTCTACCACAATCGCAAGAACAACAGAAAGAAATCGATGATCAGCCTGCGCAGAGGCAACAAAAATACTCAATTGGACAGAAATGTTATCTTCTGGTTGTTAGTCAGCGCCGTGGTTTGTGTCCTTTCTTCGTCCCGTCTTTTATCGCTGTTTTCTACTGGAAATCACGAACGGGAAGTGCGCGAATAATTCCTCATCTACAAATTTAAAGCATTATCATCCGGCATTAACGAAAGCGCACGAAAGTTGACGTTCCTGCGCACGTAAGCAACGGGATCACCATGTCACGGACAATGCTAAATTCCATATGTCTGCTACTTTCACCAGTTCTCACCCTGTTACCCACGTTTTTGTTATATTCCATTTTCATGAGCGCCATATGTATCACAGTTTCACTTAGCTGTTGCTTTAATTCCCAATCTCATCATAACTTTTGCCAAACGTTTCACATATGTTTTCTTATGATTGCTGTTTTCGTTGCTTTACACCTGTTTCTTGTTAGTTCTTTTTAGCGCATTGTTATTTGCTGTTTACACATGTTTCTTGTTATTTCATCGAGTTTGTTGGGACGCGTGTACGCGCGGGAGAAGCAGACACGACCGCGCGGTGTGGATCCCAAACATCAACTGGTTTTATTCAGGTTCTCTGGAGGTTCCGGAGAGCAGCGGAGGGTGGCGCTGCCTGGCGGCTTGGCTTGGCTTGGCTGCCGCCACAGGCACTCCCCCCTAGTGAGTTGCCGAACGTAGTTAAAGGTCCAGGCGAGTGGGTGCTCTTGATAGCCGCCCGCTGTGCGTCAGCCGGGAGGGCACCTCGTGGACTTGGGCTGGCATTGAAGCTGGGGGTCCTGGCGATGATTCCCTTAGTGGAGGCAACACGGCGTCGTCACGGTCCATGTGTGCTGGCTTGATGCGGTCCAACGACACGACCTCCTCACGGCCGTTTCTCTTGATTGTGAATTGTTTGTTGCCACGGCGGAGGACTTGAAACGGCCCATCATAGGGTGGCTGAAGAGGTCGCCGAACCGCGTCGTGTCGTACAAACACATATGGGCACGATGTGAGCTGTGGGTCGACGTGCACCACACGCGACCCTGGGGGCCGTGGAGGTACCGCGCGCAGTTTGCTCATGACGTTGCGTAGGCGAAGTGCATAGTCGCTGCAAGCTATGGATGCCTCCTCTGAGCCGCGCGCAAAGAGCTCTCCCGGCAGCCTGAGTGTCGTGCCGTAGACCAGCTCAGCGGCGCTGCAGCCAATGTCCTCTTTCAAGGTGGACCTTATACCCAAAAGAACAAGTGGGAGGGCCTCCACCCAGTTGTGTTCCTCGGTTGCCGTGAGCGCAGCCTTCAGCTGGCGGTGAAAGCGCTCCACCATGCCGTTGCTCATGGGGTGGTAGGCTGTCGTGCGTATGCGTGAGGTGCCCATGAGCTGACTGATGGCAGTGAAAAGGGCCGATTCGAATTGTCGGCCGCGGTCTGTTGTTATCGTGGAGGGCACACCGAAACGGGCTACCCAGTGGTACAGGAAAGCACTCGCAACCGTCTCGGCAGTGATGTCCGCGATAGGGATGGCCTCAGCCCAGCGGGTGAACCTGTCGACACAGGTCAGCAGGTAAGCCTTTCCGTGGCAGGGTGGCAGTGGGCCGACGATGTCCAGGTGGACATGATCAAAGCGAGAATCCGGAATGGGGAGTGTTCCCAGTGCTGTCGAGGTATGGCGTTGTATCTTAGAGCGCTGGCAAGCTACACATTCGCGTGCCCAGCGTCGGACGTCCCGATTTACGCCCGGCCAGACAAATCTTGCCGTCACCAGTCTTTGGGTGGCTCTAATCCCCGGATGAGACAGTCTGTGCAAGGACTCGAACACATGGCGACGGAGGCTCGCGGGCACGAACGGGCGAGTTCTACTGACGCTTGTGTCACAGCAAACCTTGTCCTCGGATCCGGGAACTGGGATCCACTCAAGATTCAGGGCAGTGGTCGCGGTCAACAGGTGTTTCAGTTCGTCATCTTCACGTTGAGCTGCTGCCAAAGCGGGAAGATCAACCTGTAGTGTGGGCATGATGGCGTTCACAGGATTCCGTGAGAGGGCGTCCGCTACCTCGTTGTCGCCGCCTTTGACGTGGCGGATATCAGTCGTGAACTCTGATATATAGGACATTTGGCGCCGTTCACGTGCTGTGTGCGTTCCACCGTCGGAGCTTAGCGAGCGCAATGCATAAGTAAGCGGCTTGTGGTCGGTGAGGACGAAAAACTCTACACCTTCCAGGAAATGGCGAAAATGTCGTATGGCAGCGTACACGGCCAGCAGTTCTCTCCCGAAGGTGCTGTAGCGGCGCTCGGTAGGTGTTAGCTTCCTCGAAAAGAAGGAAATCGGGCGCCAGATTCCCCCAACGAGCTGCTGTAATACAGCCCCGACGGCTGTATCGGAGGCATCCACCATTACGCTCTGCGGGACACCGGATCTGGGGTATTCAAGCAGTGCGGCGTTTGCCAAAGCGTCCTTGACCTCGCAGAAGGCTTCTTTTGCTTCTTGAGACCAGGAGAGGGTGTCTGAGCCATTCCGTGAAGTGACCAGCAGGTCGTGGAGAGGTTGAAGGATCTGGGCGCAGCGGGGAATGAAACGGCGGTAGAAGTTTACCAAACCCAGAAATTCCCGAAGCTGGCGCTTGGCGGTCGGCTGCGGAAATCCTTGCACGGCTTCAACCTTGTTGGGTTGAGGAAGGACTCCTGAGGCGGAGATGACGTGTCCAAGAAACGAGAGCTGTCGCACACCAAGCTCGCATTTGGCCATGTTCACGACCACGCCATGCTCCACTAAGCGCTGGAAAACGATGCGCAGATGATTCACGTGCTCTTCCGGAGTGCTGCTGGCGATTAGCAAGTCGTCAAGATAGGCGTGGCAGAAGCTGAGGCCGCGTATAGCACCGTCCATGAACCGCTGGAATGTCTGACCCGCGTTTCGGAGTCCGAATGGCATTCGGAGGAATTCGAAAAGTCCGAAAGGCGTTGCGATGGCAGTCTTCGGGACGTCCTCCGGGGCAACGGGAATCTGATGGTATGCCCGCACCAGGTCGATCTTCGAGAAGATAGTGGCACCGTGAAGCCTCGTCGTGACGTCGTGTATGTGCGGTACCGGGTATCTGTCTGGAGTCGTTACCTGGTTCAGCGCCCTATAGTCCCCGCATGGTCGCCAGTCTCCCGGCGTTGACTTTGGCACCATATGAAGTGGAGATGCCCAGGCGCTCGACGAGGGTCTGATGATCCCTAGCTCCATCATGTGTTCAAATTCCTGTCGTGCGACCTTCAACTTCTCTGGAGGCAAACGGCGAGGCCGCGCGTGCACGGGTGGGCCGCTGGTGGCGATGTAGTGTCGTACCTCGTGCTTCACCGCGGCGCTGGCTGGCGGCTGCCTCGTCAACTCGGGAAAATCCTGCAAAATGCGGGTAAAACGTTCTGCACCGGACGGCCCGAGCAGAGTGGGGCTCAGCGGAGGGTGGTGCGAGGGATTGCCTTGCACAGTTGCCTGCGACACGGGATCGTGAAGGCGGCGGTTGCGCACGTCGACGAGAAGGCCGAAATGCCGAAGAAAGTCCGCACCCAAGATGGCGAACTTCACTGCTGCCACGATGAAAATCCACCGGAACGTTCTGTTCAAGCCTAAATCGAGTGACAGCGAGCGATGTCCGTAGGTGGCGATGGTTGTGTTGTTGACCGCCTGAAGGGGGGACGCACTAGGGACACGGCGATCGGTGGACCCAACCGGTAACACGCTCACCTCAGCGCCGGTGTCCACGAGGAATCGAAGGCCACTGTCGCGGTCGGTGAGGAAAAACACTGATGGACGACGTTCGGGGGCCTCTGTGACACTGGTCGTCCTCAGTGCCGGCTGCTCCCGTTTCCCGCATAGTCGCAAGGAGGAATGCATTTGCGAGCAGCATTGCCATGCTTCCTGTGATACCAGCAGATTCTCTGTTGCGCTGCTGGGCGCTGGCGCTCCTCTGGAGTGCTGCGGGCCTGCATCGCTGCGACGGTATCGGCGAGGCGGGATATCTGCTCCCGGATGTCATGCAGCGTGGTCGTAGGCGCGCCGCCGGCGATGTCTGGCTGTAGCGCCGCGACGGACGGCGGAGCGACCGCCAGCACCGAGTCCGCGAGCTCGGCGAGTTGAGACAGGCGTTTGTCGGCAGCCGAGGCGAGGACCATACGCACGTTGACCGGAAGTCGCTGTAGGAACAGCTCGCGAAGCAGTCTGCTGTCAGCATCGGTGGTGGCTGCGCCGGCCGTGTGCAACAGCTGCCTCATGTGGCGCAACAATTGGCTGGGCGTCCGGTCCCCGAGCTCGGTGTCGTGCAGTAGCTGCTGCAGTCGCTGAGGCTCCGACTGCGTGAGGCGGCTGATGAGCAGTTGTTTCAGCGTTGTGTACGCGTTCTCTGCAGGTGGAGCGACCAGGAGATCGCGTATTTCGCTCGCTATTGCCGGTGGGAGGCTAGCGACCACGTGGTGGTACTTGGTTAGCTCAGCGGCAATACGACGAGCGGTGAATTGGGACTCCACCTGCAGGAACCATAGCTGCGGGTCCGCTGTCCAAAACGGCGGGAGCCTGATGTCGACGGCGGAGATGGCCGGTGCGTCAGGGGGAGTCTCCATGGCGTCGATCGCTTGAAAAAGGCGGTAAGCCTCGTCCGGGTCACCACTGTTGGGACGCGTGTACGCGCGGGAGAAGCAGACACGACCGCGCGGTGTGGATCCCAAACATCAACTGGTTTTATTCAGGTTCTCTGGAGGTTCCGGAGAGCAGCGGAGGGTGGCGCTGCCTGGCGGCTTGGCTTGGCTTGGCTGCCGCCACAAGTTCTTTAAAGGGGCCCTGCAACACTTTTTGAGCATGCCCAGAAAACGCTGCCGATCGGTAGTCCCGGCTCTCGAGAACACGCGAGCCAAATATTATAGCGCAGCACGCGGCGTGGAATTGACAATAAATTCTCAAAGTCAACCAGAAATTGCTTTCTCTTCTCTCGACAAATGACGTTGCGTACCCAAAAAATCACTCGTCACCGACGAGAGATTTTTTTTGTATCAGCCATTGGCTGATTTGAGCATGGCGCGCTCGGTAGTTACAGAGGCCGTCGCGGGAGGCCGCGACTTGTACACGCGTGCGTGCGCGATCGCAATGAAAATTCGCGTATTCGAACAAAAAAAAGAAAGAGAAAAAGCGCTCAAGATTACGAGGCGCGCGTGACGTATTTTCTTTCCCCGTGCCATCCCTCCCTGCTTAGCTTCCAGCGCTTTCGACGGGACGAGAGAAGAGAGAATGCAATTGCCGCGTGCGAGAAATCTTTGTAACTCCACTGGTACTGGACAGATTCCAAAAACTTTTGCGGCAATGAATTCGTGAGGCAATAAGTGAATCCATTCCATGGCTACTTGGAAAAGTGTTGCAGGGCCCCTTTAACGCATTGTTCTTAAATGTCATCCCTGTACATAATCACCCATTATATCACGTTTTTTCCTTTCCGTGACTGTGTGAAAATTCTCTTTATTACTGCGCCGACTTCGCCGGACATCATTTTTTACATGTAGTCATTTTTCACATGTAGTCATGTTTATATCACATCGCACTTTTACCTATGCTGATTTGTCTGATATATGTGCGATATTAGATACTAGTTACACACGTGTATGGGGGCCCCCTGTGTATATAAGCAACACATTCAACGTATGCATTGTATTCCCGGACGAAGGCCGGACCCCGGCCGAAACGTTGGAACTAATAAAAGTTTTTGTACGTTCGTCCGCTCAAGCCAATTTTTATTAAACACTGGATCCACGGAAAATTCTTGCCTGATATATATATATATATATATATATATATATATATATATATATATATATATATATATATATATATATATATATATATATATATATATATATACACACTACTACGGCCAGTAAAGTTACAACAGCCCGCCCTGTCCGATTACCAACAGCCATGCAACGCCCCCCGAGAACGACCGTTATTCATCGCGGTCCAGTTACGTTTGACTTCCGATACCATTGAGCACTCATAATGTCTAAAGAGTCACTGTGAAGTTAAACGATGCGCTGCATAGATGAAACGAGACAAAATGACACAGGAACACGAAACGGACAAGGACCTTGCGCACTAGCAACATTTATTCAATCGCTTTCGCTCGTCAGTATATATACACAGAGATAATGAAAGGTGACGTGTGCAATGACACAAGAAAGGGTGAAGAATCAACGCAAGTGTGACGCAAAGGCTCCAGTGCATTGATGAGCAAAGGCTCATCTATGCAGCGCATCGTTCCACTTCACAATGCCATACCGAAGTAAGCCCACGAAGTTAGCACGAATCACACGCACGAAGCAATGTTGCGGTGGCTAGCGGTCAGGGGCGCACCCAGAAATTCTTTTCGGCGGGAGGGGGGGGAGGGTTCAACCATATTTCATGTATGTTCGTACGTGCGTTTGTATGTATATGTATATATATATTGCCACGCGCGTTTCTTTTACTGTATTCGGTTTCCGCCCACAAAGACTATGAGCAGTACTCGGCGCAGACCGCGCCTTATTGTTCCAGAAGCTACTCGGTTGTAGTAGATCGTGTTGTTAAGATTGAACGCAAGACGGTAACACTCAAGATTATTCCAGAGCTTTCGCGACGACTAGTGATAAGGCTAGAATGTTCGACGCGCGATTTATAAAAGCCGGCGCGTTCCAACGAAGTTCAGTTCATCGACGGCCGACGCTCTGTTCGCCGCTATCAGTGCCAGCGTTTATTGCTGTAATCTCACCTTCAGTTTACCGGCCACAAGTTCGGCCCAAATAAAGTGTTTCATCTTGGACTACTGCCTACTGCCTTCGTCAACGTCACGACCACGTGACATCTGGTGGAGGTGCTGCTTCGTCCATGCTCCGGACGCCCCCCGCGAAGCACTGACCCAAGCTCAAGCCACGAGGAAGCTGGCGCTAAGGAGAACCCGGAATCTCGAGCTAGCCGCAGGCAGAAGGGACTTCAGCCAGAGTACGGGCTACTTCCCGAGACAACCAGGCAGCCGAAAACCACGACAGCGACCGCAGATACGATGGCAGCCCCTGTACCGCCCACAACGGTCGTCATGCACCAACCCCGAGAGCCGCCGACTTTCCGTGGTTCACCATGCGAGGATCCAGAAAGCTGGCTGGAGGAATACGAGCGGGTCGCCACGTTCAACCATTGGGACTCCGACGAGAAGCTGCGCCGGGCCTACTTTTACCTAGAAGACTCAGCAAGGACCTGGTTCGAGAACCGGGAGTCGGCCCTTGAAACCTGGGATCTCTTCCGCGGCACATTCCTGGACACGTTCAGGAGCATCGCCCGCAAGGAAAGAGCCGCGACATTGCTGGAGACGCGGGTGCAACTCCCGAGCGAAAATGTCACCATCTTCGTGGAAGAAATGAAGCGGCTGTTCCGGCACGCTGACCCTGACATGCCCGAGGAGAAGAAGGTCCGTTTGCTCATGCGAGGGGTCAAGCAAGAGCTCTTCGCGGGATTGATGAGAAACCCACCGAAGACCGTTCAGGAATTCCTCTCGGAAGCAACTACGATCGAAAAGACGCTTAGAAATGCGCACACGGCAATTCGATCGCCGGTCGACGCCAGGCTATGGAGACATTCAATCACTATGCCCAGACGACCTGCGCGAGACTATAAGAGCCGTGGTGCGAGAAGAACTTCGCCGAATGATGCCGTCATGCCAGCCACAAGTTTCCTACATCGCAGACATCGTCAGAGAGGAAATCCAGCAATCGCTTGGCATTCCTGAGGAAACGCAGCCGCAACCACAAGCATTGAGCTACGCTGCTGCTGTCCGCCGTCCCGTTCCCCCTCCTCGTCCCCCGTCAAGAAGCCACTCCACCGCAGTTCCGCCGCCAGACGCCACCAACGCCGTCATACCGCCCACCAGCCGGCCAGCGATACACGCCGAGAAAGACCGACGTTTGGCGTGCACCCGACCACCGCCCACTATGTTATCACTGCGGAGAAGCCGGCCACACGTATCGCCGCTGCCAATACCGTGAGATGGGACTGCGTGGCTTCGCCGTGAACGCACCGCGTCCGCAACGAGGTGAACGACCACGGGACATCGCCGACTACCTGGCAGGAGCGCAATGGACGCCGCGAAGTCCTTCTCGATCGCCGTCGCCAGGCCGCTACACCTCACCGCACCGCCGGCAGTACACCGGCACAAACCGGGGCCGGTCGCCTAGCCCGTATCCGGGAAACTAAGGGCAGCAACCGATGGAGGTGCGGTTGCTGTTCGACGAAATGCCGAAGATCCTCCGCGGTCGCCGACGACGACAACGCGACGAGACCTGCGCAACACGACGCGAAGCAGACGAAGTCCTGCCGACGAAACCTCGCGGACCGAAGAAAACCTGATGACGCAGCATGGAAGCACCACAACATTTCGGCGCAGCCGTGATCCGACGCCGCGACCCAACCGCAACGCACGACGACGAACCAACGACCTCGACGTAATATTCGACGGCCACAACGTCACCGCTCTCGTCGACACTGGAGCCGACTATTCCGTCGTCAGTGGGTCTTTCGCGACGAAGTTGAAGAAAGTAAAGACTGCTTGGCAAGGCCCTCAAATCAGGACCGCTGGGGGTCATCTAATAACGCCGGCCGGTGTCTGTACCGCAAGAGTGACCATCAATAACCGGACTTATCCCGCCAGCTTTCTAATTCTGCAGCACTGCTCCAGGGATGTGATACTGGGGATGGACTTCCTAAGTCAACACGGCGCCGTCATCGACCTGAGGTCTGAGTCGATAACACTGACTTCAGAAAAAGCGTTGCCGCCCCACACGTCGCCGGAGAATCACGCCTTGAATGTAATAGAAGAGCAGGTCACCGTTCCGCCTCTTTCCAGCGTCATCATTTCCGTCGGCACCGAAATACCCGCTAACCTTGAAGGCGTCGTCGAGGGCGATCAGCACCTGCTTGTGAACCGTCAGATTTGCGTCGCAAGAGGCATCGCCGATTTGCGCGACGGCAAAGCAAAGGTACTGCTGACAAACTTCAGCCACGAATATAGGCACCTCAACATTGGTACGACGGTCGCCTGCATCGAGAAATTCGTGGACACCAGCAATGCTTTCGCCCTCTCCGATACTGCCTGAACATTCTTCGACGAATCGAGGTCCTGAAACAGATTTCGACGTCAACCCCAGCCTCCCAAAGCAGAAGCAAGACCAGCTCAAAAATCTGCTCCTGCAATTCAAGGACTGCTTCTCATCGTCGTCAAGCATTCGACAGACCCCAGTCGCCAAACATCGTATCATAACTGAAGAAAGTGCCCGACCAGTCCGTCAGAGCCCGTATCGAATTTCGACGCGAGAACGCGAAGCCGTCAAGAAGCAAGTCGACGAAATGTTACGCGACGACATAATCCAGCCGTCCAAGAGTCCCTGGGCGTCTCCCGTGGTGTTGGTGAAGAAGAAGGACGGGACGCTACGTTTCTGCGTCGACTATCGTCGCCTGAACAAGATCACGAAGAAGGACGTGTACCCCCTCCCACGGATAGACGACGCCCTGGATCGACTCCACAACGCGAAGTACTTTTCGTCGATGGACCTGAAGACGGGCTACTGGCAAATCGAAGTCGACGAGAGAGACCGAGAAAAGACTGCCTTTATAACACCAGACGGCCTGTTCGAGTTTAAGGTCATGCCTTTTGGTCTTTGCTCGGCCCCCGCGACCTTCCAACGCGTTATGGATACTGTACTGGCCGGCTTGAAGTGGCAGACTTGCCTTGTGTACTTGGACGACGTCGTTGTGTTTTCCTCGAACTTCGACGAACACCTGCGGCGCCTTGAAGCTGTACTTCAAGCAATCAAAACCTCCGGACTCACCCTCAAGCCAGAGAAGTGCCGCTTCGCGTACGAAGAACTTATGTTCTTGGGCCACGTGATAAGCAAATCCGGAGTACGCCCCGACCCGCAAAAGACAACCGCCATCGCTGCTTTCCCGCCACCCACCGACAAGAAGGCCGTGCGTCGATTTCTCGGCTTGTGTGCCTATTACAGGCGGTTCGTTAAAAACTTCGCCCGCATCGCCGAGCCTCTCACTAACCTCACCAGGACCGACGTCGAGTTCAAGTGGGAAACGCCGCAGGAGGAAGCATTTCAAGAACTAAAACGACGCCTACAAACGCCTCCGTTACTTGCGCATTTCGACGAACACGCCGAAACAGAAGTGCACACCGACGCGAGCAGCGTAGGTCTCGGCGCTGTCCTTGTGCAGAGGACGGACGGACTGGAAAGGGTTATCAGTTATGCTAGCCGGTCGCTATCAAAGGCAGAGGCCAACTACTCCACAACAGAAAAGGAGTGCCTTGCCATCATCTGGGCTACATCAAAGTTTCGCCCCTACCTTTACGGCAGGCCCTTCGAAGTTGTGAGCGACCACCACGCCTTGTGTTGGCTAGCTAAGCTTGAAAGACCCTTCTGGTCGCCTCGCACGGTGGAGCCTGAGACTTCAAGAATTCGACATTACCGTCGTTTACAAGTCCGGAAGAAAACACTCTGACGCCGACTGCCTGTCTCGTGCCCCCGTCGACCCACCGCCGCTGGCACGACCAGGATGATGACGGCTTCCTGGGAACCATAAGTGCCGACGACTTCGCCGAGCAACAGCGAACGGACCCGGAACTCAGGAGCCTTATCGAATACCTCGAGGGCAAGAGCGCCACAGTTCCGAAGGTATTCAAGAGAGGACTGGCGTCGTTCTTCCTGCGAAACGGAGTCCTCCTAAAGAAGAACTTCTCGCCCCTTCGAGCCAAACACCTTCTCGTGGTTCCATCAGCAATGAGACCAGAAGTCCTCGAGGCCCTACACGACGACCCGACGGCTGGACATCTCGGTGTTTCCCGCACGATCGCAAGAGTACAGGAAAAGTACTACTGGCCGCGCCTTGCCGCCGACGTCACCCGCTACGTAAGGACGTGCCGAGACTGTCAGCGACGGAAGACACCGCCAACAAGACCAGCAGGGTTCCTTCAGCCGATCGAGCCTCCTCGGCGACCGTTCCAGCAGATCGGGATGGACCTCCTGGGGCCGTTCCCAACGTCGACTTGCGGAAACAAATGGATCGTCGTAGCCACCGACTACCTCACCCGCTACGCCGAAACAAAAGCCCTTCCCAAAGGCAGTGCCGCCGAGGTAGCCAAGTTCTTCGTTGAGAACATCGTCCTTCGACACGGCGCCCCAGAGGTTCTCATCACCGACAGAGGCACGGCGTTTACGGCTGGCCTAATCCCAGGCTATCTTGGGATACAGCCACACAAGTCACCGCCGGACCACCGCGTACCACCCACAGACCAACGGCCTGACCGAGCGTCTAAATAAGACCATCGCCGACATGCTGGCCATGTACGTCGACGTCGAACACAAGACGTGGGACGCCATCCTTCCGTACGTGACCTTCGCATACAACACGGCCGTGCAAGAAACGACGCAGATGACGCCATACAAGTTGGTCTACGGACGGAGCCCGACAACGACGCTTGCCGCCATATTACCGAACGTGACCGACGAGGAAAACGTCGACGTGACCGCCTACCTACAGCGCGCCGAAGAAGCACGACAGCTCGCCCGCCTGCGGATCAAGAATCAGCAGACGACTGACAGCCGCCGCTACAATCTTCGACGACGGTTCGTGGAATACCAGCCCGGCGACCGCGTTTGGGTGTGGACACCCATACGACGACGTGGACTTAGTGAAAAACTTCTGCGACGATACTTCGGACCGTATAGGGTGCTTCGACGTCTCGGCACACTCCACTACGAGGTTGTCCCCGACGGCATTTCGAACTCTCAACGGCGCCGTGCGCGACCTGAAGTCGTCCATGTCGTGCGCCTCAAACCGTTTTACGCGCGGTAGTGAACCTGAGGACTCTACTTTTTTTTTTTTTTGACTTTCTAGCTTGTGTGTACTGTTTATTCAGCTTTCTTAATTTATTGTCGTTATTTATTGTTGCATGTATTCTTCCCATGTGTTCTGTTCTAAGCATCGGGACGATGCCTTTTCAGAGGGGGGCATTGCCACGCGCGTTTCTTTTACTGTATTCGGTTTCCGCCCACAAAGACTATGAGCAGTACTCGGCGCAGACCGCGCCTTATTGTTCCAGAAGCTACTCGGTTGTAGTAGATCGTGTTGTTAAGATTGAACGCAAGACGGTAACACTCAAGATTATTCCAGAGCTTTCGCGACGACTAGTGATAAGGCTAGAATGTTCGACGCGCGATTTATAAAAGCCGGCGCGTTCCAACGAAGTTCAGTTCATCGACGGCCGACGCTCTGTTCGCCGCTATCAGTGCCAGCGTTTATTGCTGTAATCTCACCTTCAGTTTACCGGCCACAAGTTCGGCCCAAATAAAGTGTTTCATCTTGGACTACTGCCTACTGCCTTCGTCAATGTCACGACCACGTGACAATATATATATATATATATATATATATATATATATATATATATATATATATATATATATATATATATATATATACGCAAGCAAAATTGAAAAATTTCGGAAAGAATTTGAACCCCCCCCCTACGCCACTGCTAGCGGTGGCTGCGAGGGGCTTTAGCAACTTTAGCTGAACTTCCGGGTGAAGTACGTAGACATTTACGTGTACATTGTCCACGAAAATGTGTTGCGAACAGCGCGTAGCCAGCTGAAGAACCACTTCAAAAGACCGCAACAATAAAGAAACAATGAATTTGTAAGATACCGCAATAAGCAAAAACTGATTTCTCCGGCTCCCTACGTTAGTGTATGCCCCCCCCCCCCTCCCCCCGTCTTGTGACTTCATTGAAGAGGTGGTAACCACTCTACCGTTAGGCAACGTACGTGAACGGCGCCAAACGCCAGCCACGCGATCTATTTGACGCATACGGTGGCGTCGTCGACATGCTATCCGATCCAAACGAGTGACAATGGACACTTGCAGAAAAGTTAGATCACATTTTCTGAGTCTACCTTGAAAATGCACTACCGAAGAGAGTCAAATTGAATTTTTTTTCTTCGAGTGTAGCACTGTTTCGACTACTAATTTGACTCGGTACATGTGACATGTGCAACTAAACCACGAGCAACATTTGTGCTAGTACTTGATAAAATGAGTTTGAGCGGTCAGCAACAGTAAGTGATTGCGCAACTAACATAGTGGTGTTATACTTTCTACATTCTAATAATATGCTTGACCACTTGAGTTAGCACGTAATGCTGACGCGTTGTCGTTTGTTTATTTAACTTATTTTTGTTGTAGAACTTACTTAATGCTTGCCTTGGTGATTTATCTACAAATTGCTGTTTTGTAGATCATTGTGGTTATGGTATTAGTCATGATTCCACGTCCATATTTTCTTCTTGTTCGAAAGCTTCGTGTGATTTGTCAGAGAAAATCCTAAATTTCTGGTTTTATCCTGACGGCCTCTATTTTGGCCTGTCGTTTACCATTTTACTTTCCTTTTGTTCTCATCAGCTTGAGGGCGATCCTCGATGTCATTCATCATTACATTTACTTTGGCTATACCGAAAATATATTTCACGTTAATACTCATCAAAGTGTGAAAACTAAAAGCAGGAAAAAAGAGGTCGCAGGACAACGTGTATATGTATCAGTTCGTATTCCGTAGAGGTCGGGCTGACCCGTAAGTTTGTGTCTCTCATAGTACTTTCACGCATCCCAGGCTTTTCACGTGCACTTATGAGCAAAAGTTTTAAAAAAGGATGACCAATGAATGTATCGCCACGTGCGTGGCGCAAGAAAGACGACAACACAAGTGCACGTATCCTGTGTACAGAAGGTAGAAATAGCAGCGAAGAACTCGCTGGCGCGGCGCTTTAAAAAGACCGACCTGCTGCTGTTCTCTCGATCACTGTTACGACCTCTGTCTTGACTTTGCTACAATATTATATATTGTGGCTACCTCCGCACATTGGCTTTGATTATATTTGTTCAGGCGTTCCTAGAACCATTGAAAGTAAAATTAAAGATATTGGCTCAACACGCACATATAATTCAAATCTTTACATTCAATTTGCTGATATTTTTCCTCCGAAAGCGAAACAAATGCCATCACGGTATTTAAATGATCAGCTCCAAGATTACATTGAGCACTTGACAATTAAAAATATAATTGCGACTGATGCATCAGTATTAAACGAAAAGGCTGGGGTAGACATCTGCTCTCCTTCTCTTGACTGGACTTTTCCTGTTCGACTTCCAGATTACGCACCTATATTAATTGCAGAATTATTTGCTATTGTTCTGGCTCTACGAAACCTTCCTTCAAGCGAATCAAAAGCAGTCATAATTACAGATACTATTTCGGTGTGTTCTGCGCTTTCTTCGGCAAGAAACTTAGCGCTCAGTAATATGTTTCATCAGTTAATACCGGCAAATTTGCGAAAAATTCAGTTGCCATTGGTACCAGGCCACTGCGGATTATATATGAATGAGATGGCGGACTCATTAGCCAAAATATCTCTAAGCGGACCCACAACACCAGTTACACGCGATATGGCTTACGCGACAGCAAAATTACACCATCTCCGCTAAAGGGAACCATGTGTAGATGTGAAGCAGCGGGCGCTAACGCTTACACTGGCGGCGGCGTTGACGCTGGCGCTCATCGCGGCGTTGCGCAGGAGAGAAACCTGGGGAGGCGCAAAGCACGCAGTGATGGAGAGGTGTTTCCTGCTGGAACATGCCAATCTCTGCTAATGGGCAATGAGAGACAGAAGACTCCGACTGGACACAGAGACCCGCAGTCCGCTTTTAGTTAACGCACACGCTGCGGATTTTTCTTGTTCAACAACGCAGAGGAGAAATCTCCCACCGGCACCACCTTGGAGGTCAAGATCCACTGCCATATATACGGGATGGCCAGTGAACGGTTGTGCAGCGCGAGCAGTCGGTTTTTTCAACCAAGAAACTCGCTAGCAGACGCTGCCTGCGTCTGCGTCGCGAGGCGAGAGAGGGGGGGGAGCGTAGGAGAGGAGGGAGAGGGGCGGGGGGGACGCGCATGCGCAGTGGGAGTGTGGACGCCGCGGGCAGGGATGCCTAGAGGGGGAGAGGGGAGAGCGTAGAGGAGAGAGAGGGGGGGACGCGCATGCGCAGTGGGAGTGTGGACGCCACGGACAGGGATGCCTAGAGGAGAGAGGGGGGGGTGTAGGAGGGGAGAGAGGAGGGGGAGGCGCATGCGCAGTGAAGGTGTGGTTGCCGCGGGGAGGGATGCCTAGAGGAGAGAGAGGGGGGAGAGGTGGTTTTTTATTTTTATTTTTTTGAAAGGGTTTGCGCATGCGCAGTAAGGGTGGGCACGCGGCACACCACCACCACCACCACCACCATCGGATTAAGATTCGCCATAAGATGCTTCACATCTAAAAGATTTCGAAATGCGTGTCTCAATAACGAAATAGGCAAATTTACATTGGATCAATTCAGCGACTTCGCACATCTAAGATTTTGCTGGAATAAGCAGTGGTGTGTATCACGGCAATTAGAAGTCACTTTCACGAGACTACGCTGCAGAATACCTCAGTTGAGTTATTACTTACACAAAGCTGGACTCAGTGCGTCACCGTTATGTCAGTTTTGCGGTGAAATAAAGACAATAGAACATTTCTTTTAGGGGCGAAGCTCCTTAAGCCGTGGGTCGTGCGTCCTCGATGTATGTTGTAGGTAGCCACCTCTCGTTTAGTTCTTGGAATGTCCGCTAGATGGCGGTACTTGTATATGATGAATATATTTAGAGGCGATGCTCCTTATGGCATCACCTCAGCGGTCCTCGGTCGTCCATGCATTCTGAGTAGCCAGTAGGCACTGGATTTCGACCTCCAAGGTAGTGCCGGTGTGAGATGTCTCCTGTGCGTGATTTAACAATAAAAAAATTCACAACGTAAATGTAAAATTAAAGTGAGCTGCGAGTCACCATGACTCTCATTGACCCTTTAGTATAAATGCGCCCTATCTCACGTCGTTGATGATGTACTGCGCAGAATTCGCGGAAGATTACCGGTTTACCGACGCACCTCCAAAGCTTCGCCCGCTCATCATCATTCACTCCGTGGATATGGTGTCGTCATCCCCAGTTCTCGTCTCGTTTCCGAGAGGGCGCTGTCCTATAGACATGCGTACACTATGGCGGTTGGGTGAAGGTACGCTAGATGGCGTTGGCGGTGCAGCTGCTCTCCGATTGCGCGGACCGCCGTACGAGTGCGCTTGCCGGATCGTGCTGCTTGGCTGATCATGGACGACGACCGGTCGTTGAAGTTTGAATAAAATTTCACACACACTATCGCTTTGATTACTGCTGGGCGAAACCACTGAAGATTTCACGGTGTAACCATGATTGCTTCAGTCACCATAACTCTCATCGACCCTTTAGTATAAACGCGTCCGATCTCACGTCGGTGATGATGTACCGGGCAGAATTCACGGAAGATTCACGGTTTACCGATGAACCTCCGCAGCTTCGCCCACTCATCATCATTCACTCCGTGGATATGCTGTGTTTTTTATTCGGTCACCGGTATTCTAAACAGAGAAAAAGATACCTCGGCGCTCCCCCTTCAAAAGTTAGGATTACAAATCTATCCTGCGCTAGTATTATCAATTGGTGGAATTATATTAGGTCATAGCCACAGGGAGGTCTACTCTGCGGTGTTCGATTACATACATGAAACAAAAAGATTACCATGCTAGGGTATATTGGCTTATTTTCATTATTAATTACAACCAGTTATTACTAACGTCAAACATAGTCTGACTGTTTGCCCTACAGAATTTTCATTGATTAGGTATGTTTCTTTTCCCTTTTTAGTCTAAAGTTACAACATTTATTTATAGCTTTATAGGTATTAAACTCAAAGATCCTTCCACCCGGTTCTTGGCCCGTCCCCCCTTTGTGGGTAAGCGCCATCAACAAGAAGTCATCATCATCATCTCTCGCATGTCTTCCATTTGAGAGTTATTTCATCCTGACGTCAAGCGAATAAACAGCTGGCGTCATGAATTGTGCCGAAAAAGCCGGGAAAAACCGGGAGAGAATATCTTGCTCTTTCTTCGTACTTTCAGAGGTGGTTTAGGGGCACTTTATGAAAAACGCAAGGCCTTAGCTCTCTTTGGGACTTCACACGACGAGGTCGATTGGTAAAAACCGCCATACCTGCGCGGGACGCGCAGACTATTCACAGAGAAAGATGGAAGGGCGGGCTTTATACAGCCTTTTTAAACGCTGTTTGGGTAACTAATACATGCACGCCGGCATGGCACCCACTACGCCATAAATCACTATAATGTTGGTGTACTGGGGAAGCGTCCACTATACCGTTATTCGTCCTTTTTCGGAGAAGCGTGGTACCCGCTACACACATGTAAGGTATTATGTGCGCTTGGTTGATGCTGTGACTGAAGACAATGAAGAATTATGCTTAGCTTTTGGTGATGGGTTGGAGCATTCAACGACCCACTCGTTATGAATCGTATTGCGTGACGCCTGTGTGTTATTTTACGCTTCTAGAACGCTTTATTATACACGTTAACGTGATTTCTTAACGGACATGAAGTCTGAATAGGGCCAGTTTGCAACGCAGTTGCAAGGAGCGGCGTAGCTCAGTAGTAGAATACTAGGCTGTGACGCAAAGCACCAGGGATCGCATAACGTTGCAACCTCGGTATTTTTATTTATTTACAGTGAACTCTCAATTGAAGGAACTTCGGTTTAACGAGTATCTCAGAATAAAGGACTTTTTGGAAAATCCCCGAAGGTTTTCCTATGCAGTTGAACAAACTTCAACAGCGGACCCGGGCTCATTTTTTAGATGTATTGAATGATGTTTTGCGCTCTGAAGCACGGACGTAGCCGATGCGTGCCGCCCCCCAAGTCGCCCATCCATCGGCGGCAGCGCAACATCACTTGAGTATTCAATGCCGCGGAGGCAAAGCGGCCGAGTGGGAAAGGAAACGAGTCACGTGTGCTTCAGTACCTGGGCAGAGCTACCAGATTTGGAAATTGTCCAGTGTTCCTCCGAAACCGCAAGAAGAAGAGTGCGACAAAGAAGTTGTAATGGCTGAGGCAGGATGAAATCTTGCATCTGTTTCCGAGGCTGTCGAATATATTAGAAAGCTGCGAGAGTTCGTGTCACAGCAACAAGCTGTGCGAGAGGCAGCCCACAAAAACGTACTCTCTGGACAGCTTGTCTCTTCTTGCGCTGTAAGGTCGCCAGTCCAAAAAAAAATTGCATTATTGTTCTCAAATTAAATTGCATTTCACACGTTTGGCTTGATTTATGATGTGCCCAATGCTGTGCCCTAGTCTAGTGAATATTCAGTTGAGCGAACTTACAGTTAAGTGAATTATTGCAATGGGCGCCATGGGTCCCTTCAATTTCACTCAAATGAGAGTTCCAAGTGTTTTTTTTTTATTATTATTTCGCGCGATAGTAATTACGGACACCGGCGGTGACGGCGGAAAATAACAGCGCCAAAAACGGCCCTTGTTGTGATCTCATAACAGCTTTCGCTGCAAACATGGAGCGCTGTGGAAGACACACTATCTTTCAGATCCATGGCGCGCAAACTCTTTTTTCTTTCAAGAGCGAGCATGCTTATATTTTGAAATAAATTTTACGGCAAGAAAAGAATCGGAGCAAAACCTTTATTCACACAATCGAGTTTCGTTTTGTGCTCACGCTATTAGCCCCGAGAAGTTGGAGTGGCGCCGCCTGACGGGAGTCCTCGGTGACGTCACGGCAAGGACTCTTCGACGCCCGCCGTTGCGTGCCTGCAATACATGAGCTCGCTTCGTACGCTGATCCGCTCTTTGCGTTCGCTTTTTGCTTGTCTCAAGCAACAGATGAATGACGAAAACAGCATAGATAATGTTCCTATTAAAACAATTTGAAATCAGGTTTGTGTCACGCTGCTGGGGATGAGCTCCATTCAGGGCCTCGGCAGCCTAAGGGGGATGAAAGCAAGAACACGTTTCTGGTTAGGCACAGCAAATTTATTGCCGCGTAATCATGTCCGGGTTTCGACACGCAAGACACCATAATTGCATCATTAGGTTAAGTTGTTCATGAGTGATTCCTTTAAGAGATATGAGGATTTCGCCTGCAGTGGGTTTATTTTATTGCGATAGCAATTATATGGACACTCTCGGGCAATTTTCGCCGTCGCCGTCTGTCGACGCCGTCATGTCCCGGATATGTATATGTATATTATGGACGAGACCCCCACGCTCCCTTTTGACACGCTCCTTCCTGCCGTTACCCACACATCAGAATACGCTCGTGATGTCATATCCAGAGCTCTAGAGGCACGCGAGATTGCTCGCCTGCGTCTTAGCGATTCGCAAGAGAAGCAACAACTCGTCTGTTGTGACTTCCTTTCCTTCATCCCTCGCTGCAGAAGACGAATCATCATCATTGAAGCTCCTCACGAGCTGACGCGTGGCCTTGTGGCAGCGCCGGCTCGCGCTCTTTCTTTTCCTTTTTTTATCAGTTCCATTAAAGCTTTTCATCTTGCAAGACGTGTTCTTCGCTCGATGTTAACCGCGCCGCAGTCGGAAGGCTCAGAGGTCCAACATCGTCTACAATGCTCGCCACCCTGATGTCCAGTTCAACCGAGGTGACAGGGTCCTTCTCTGGACGCCTTCACGGCGAGTTGGCCTGTGCGAGAAGTTGACTTCGCCGTACTCCGGTCCGTACCGTGTCGTGCGCCAAGTCACCGACGTGACATACGAAATCGAGCGTCTTCACACCAATCGGGCGCGATCGTGTTCGGACATTGTTCACGTAACTCGGCTGAAGTGTTATCACTCGGACCAGCCGAGCACCGAGACGGTACCTTCCCCCTCCGGGGGGTGATGCCACGGGGTGCCAAAAATGAACACCATAGGGAAGAAGACGACGCTGAGGGAGATCTCGAGCAGACTGGACTCCATCTTGTATTAAAGTGGCGAGTTGGGCTTGTTGGTACATATTTACGGAACACTACAGCGCAAAAATACACGACGGACGAAAGGAACACAAATGACGACGACGCGCGCGCTGAACTTTCAACAACCTTTATTGGAAAAATGCACATGTATTTATACTGCCCGAAGCACAGTTCACTTGCTGCACATGCGTAGAAAAGCCATCTCATCATCACTAAGTTGTATGGAAGCCACGCTAACACAACCTAGGGCACTGCACGGGCCCGGGCCAGCCCGAAAGCCCGGGCCCGGCCCGGCCCGCGGGCCGGGTCGGGCCGGGTAAGTAATTGTTAGATCGGGCCCGGGCCGGGCTCGGGCCCATGAGCTTCGGGCCCGGGCCGGGCCCAGGCCTGGGTCAGGCCCGTATCAGGCCCGACTCTCATACACTGTCGGCAATGGCGCGTAATGCTGTTTGGCTTTGTTGTTTTTGGGCATTTAGCGTCCCGAACCTATTCAGGCTATCTGAGACGCTGCAGGGGAAGGCGCCGGGTAATTTAGACCACCTGAAGTGCATTAGCGTGCACTGAAATCGCACAATACAAGACATTTTGCCTCCGTCGGTATGTTACATATAATTTCTGGATATTGTCTCATATATGTTCCCGCCATTATATTGAGTGAAACACGTACTTGGGTACCGTGTATCAAAAGAAATGGTATAGCTGAGCAGCACTGCGGCAAGAGTGAAGCAACGGTGCACTGCCCAGATTAGTGCATATAAGATGTGCCCATCGGTATCATGGGAAACATTTCGAGTATGCAGCTACGCTCGCATGCCCGCCGCGCCTGCTTCCGCCTTCGTGACTCTGTAGACTGGTCAACGCGACTACGAAGATACGCATGTTCGGTCGAACACAAAACTACGAGACACGCAACCAACACAACGAATTTTAAAAGACCGAGGATAGACAGAGAGAGGAGGCGTAGGCGCCGCGCCACCACGGCGCCCGTCTCCGTTGGCGAGCCACGGCGCCGCAGCGGCGCCGAACGCGTGATATGTACAGTCGTCAGCAAGCTTAAAGGGACCCTGAAACGGTTTCGACGATTTTGTACAAACACATTGAGCCAGTAGACCAAGTCCTAAGGCTCATTTACAGACTAGTTTAAGCTCTCTGCGTACACTGTGTAATTGATTACAACGCTATAAAGCTGCGAATCGCTGCAGATCACTGCGGCTCAGCCCAACGCGTTTTCAACCGCCCCTCCCGAGTATGACACGCAGTCTGCGCACGATCTGATTGGCTGCGGTGTGCGCGCACGAAAAATTGGCTGGTAGGGTGGCGGCACCTGTCGGAGCAGATATCAACCCCTCCGCGATGTCTCTGTTGCCAGACGGCGTGCGTGCTGCCGGGCGCACTGGGGCTATGGTCTCCGAGATGCACGCAACCTGTCGGCGTGCAATCTCGGAGGAGGTCCTCACTGGGCGAAGCTCAAATCGTCGAGTGTGCTCACATGAGCTCTGCGATCGCCAGCGATGCCAGCATGTATCATGAGTTGAGGAGGCAAGGCAGGGGTAAGAAGGAGGGTATGATATAATTGGCCGTAGCCGCCTTGGTACACGGCGTGCAGCGAAATTTTTGGTGCCAATGGTTCGGTGATGCTCTAGCCTAAACGCTGACAAAGCTTCAAATAACCGTTTCAGGGTCCCTTTAACACGAACGCTCCGACGCGTGACCTGGACCACTTTGACTGATGCCAGCCGCGAAGCGCTTGGCGCTGTTGCCGAGATAATACCTCGGTATGCTTGGATAGTATGTCGGCATGTATGGGTAACATATCTCGGCAACAGAACCCAAAGCTACGCGGCGCTAGCGTCAATCAAACTGTTTCAGGACACCCCGCTGAGCGTTCGTGTTAAGCTTGCTGACGACTGTACGGCGCACACGGCAGCGTCTTCATCACGGAAGCCAATCGACGCACGCTTCACGAGAGTCACGTGATTCCTGCACAAATATCAACTCACTCTCTCTCTGGCTCGATATTTGAAAAGGGGCCAAGTGGATAACCAGAGCAACGGTGCCGAGTGTAGTTCTGCACTTCTGTAAATGAACTGCTCGTTACATTAAGAAAACCTCAGCGTCACCGAGCGTTATTGACGTCGATTACACTGTTCATCGGCACCACCGGCTCTTCAACTGGGCTTGATTTCATAGCCTCATGAGTTGCTAGGGCTACTTCATCAGTCGATGACATAACAGGAATTGACTCTGAGGTAAGTTAGCAGTTTTTAAGCTTTCTTCGCTCTACTACAGTCACAAAGCTTTACTATCACAGATGTACAGTGCGAAAGGAAAGTCCAGGACCCTCATTTTAAGTTTGTCGACAGAATGTCGTCGTGTTTCGTCAGGTCACTAATTTCCTCATTTCGGTTTAATACTTCGGACTGAACTGCTGTGAATGGGTATTGGTTTCGCGCCTTGTACACTTTTTCTTTCTTTTTGCATTTTTTCTTTCTTTACCAGCTGTCTTACCGAGCGCCTCTTTTGTAAGACGCAGTGCTAAGGTGCCGTACGTTACCACGCGCGCTTTCGTATTAATCTTGCGCTTTGTAGTGACTTTTCTGTTGCAACACACAAATACAGTTAAAACTCGATTTAACAAGTTTGAGGGGAGCCGCGAATTATTTCGTTAAATCGAAAACTTCGTTAAACCAAAGACGGCATTTCGCGGTAACTTAATTCGGTACATTCGATTATATGGTGTAGCGGCATCCGGAAAGCTACCATGCAACCATATTTGCGTAGCGTAAAGGCGCGAAAAATGAAATAGCGGCTTTAGGAAACGACCGCCACCTCCAGGGTGTATGAAGCAACAAAAATTGTTAGCTTAAAATAAAATTGCTTCTCTCAATAAAGTTGCTTCTCTCTCTGTTACCTCAACAATAAGGGCCACAGGTGACAACATATTTATTTCCCAGCAAGAAGTCGGTGATCTTGGCTTGCTTGCGTTTTGTTAGCAATGGCCACGGAGTTTAAATTGGACAAAGGTGTTCCGCGATGTTGCCGTTTGCTCGCAATCAATAACTTTTGGGGCGTTATCTAAAAATAGACAAAGAATGATCAATTCTCTATATCATTTTCCGAAAAAAAAAAAAAGGTTTGTTAAATCGGGACGGATCTCGAAATTTGTTTCGTTATATCGAGTTAGTCAAAGTACGGGACCCTACGGGTGTCTGAGGGGGAATCAGGGTATCTTCGTTAAAGATCAAGAATATTCTAATAAGGCCGCGCTAGAAGGCATCCCGCGCCTACACGCACACGCACCTAAGCATTCGTATGTGTTCTCGTAAGTGCGACTTGCTCGCGAGCTGCTCGTTTCAGGTTTGTTAAACTATAGTTTGTGCGGCTCTTTCTCCACCATCCTCTTATATATATTTGGGAGAAATAAAAGTTCGTTTCATTGACTGATGGATTAATTCGTTTTAATTTTATGTAAGGAAATTAAGAAAAATATTCAATTGGCCCTGCTACAGATTTTTAGGTAACCGTAATATGACCTTACTATTGGACTCCCCTGCGTGACGATTTGTTTTCGGACACGTTGAGTTTAAGGAGAGTGACAAGTTATGCAAGAAAGGTGTACTTTCTTGCTCCTTTAGTCGGAACAAGCGACCCAGCCTGGCGAACCCTCCCAGGAGTACTTAGAGCACGTTTTTTTCTCTCTCTCCTTGCATTGCGCAATAAACCAAGTTTGCAGGATATGTTCTGCTCTATTTACTGAATAGTCCCAGCTTGTCAGCAATTAATGTAAGCTCGACTATAAATGTCCACTGTTTTTTCACTTTATGTGGGCGCTGTATGTTGTAGTCGTTCTTTGAAATGCAATAATTACATTGCATGGTTAGCGCTGCGTGCATGAACAGCCAGCTGTGCCTCCTCATATATCCCCCCTGCAATTCTTTCGCAAAAGTGTTACGGGCGTAATTAACCGATGGTAAACACAGTACCAGTGAAAATCGTGACATTGTCATAAGTTCTCACAACACTGTCCAGGAACTATCTTGTGCGTGGCTGGTATATTCACTATAAGCGAAGATTGGACAGCGCCTCGTTTATGCTCAAAAAATAATTTTTTTGAAATGGGCCGGGCCGGGCCGGGTCGGGCCGGGCCCAAACCTTTCGGGCCCGGGCCGGGTACGGGCCGTATTTAAAAACACCGGGCCGGGCTCGGGCGGGCCTGAGCATGGCGCTTTCGGGCCGGGCCGGGCCCGGGCCGGAAAAAGCCGGCCCGTGCAGTGCTCTAACACAACCCTCCCCCCAGATCTGCAATGCGTTCTGCTTCGATAATTTCGCGGGTGATACGTGTTTTACTCTTCTTGATTATGGAGGTGTTGTTAAGGTCGGGTGAGCAATCCTGGCAGGTTGTACAATGACTAGCTAAGAAGCCTTCAAATTCCTTTCCGTTGCGCGCGTTTCTTACGTTGTTTGCATGCTCCCTTAGCCTATCGTTGACGCATCTCCCAGTTTGGCCAACGTACACTTTTCCACACTTTAAGGGAATTTCGTAAACCACCCCTTCTGCGCAATCAACAAAGGGCCGCCTGTGATTTGTGCCACAGACCTGCAGCGTCTTTGCCTCCGGGTCAGTCATTCTGCAGAGCTTAGACAGTCTGTTTTGTGCTGAGAATACGACTTTGACGTCGTACCGCTGGGCCACCTTTTTCAAGTTGTGCGAGAGCTTGTGCACACAAGGTGTCACATGGCGTCACACAGGGCACACTTGGCGTCAGACGCCACCGCGTGGCAGGAGATGCAGAGCGGTCATTCCACGTGCCGCAGTTCAAAAGAAAAAGAAGTATCAAACAGTGTCGAAAAGTAATATAATCATATAATCAATCCTTGCATGGCCAATCCCCCTGAGTGGGTATGAGCCATGTCAGAGGCAACAACAACAACAGCGTCGGCCTCTGTATTGTGGCCAGTCGCCGCGCGTCGCTGAAATACAAACACGTAACAACTGCGACAGTTGTTAGTTCACGCTTGTCCTATGTATACCGATGCGTCCTTTTCGAGCGCCCTTCTTCGTGCTGCGGAGGCGCGTTGCAAGTAGCGTTCTGCGGAGGCGCGTTGCTTGTCGTTCTTCGTGTGAGAAACTAATTTCTTGCAATCTCATTCATTGGTTAGCCCTAGATCCGAAACTGTCACTTTTTAGGGGCGAAGCTCCTTACGCCGTGGCTCAGTCCCTCCTCCGTCGTAGCCACCCCCGGCTGGGCTTCTTCTCACAATGTTCACTAGATGGCACTGCGCTGTGACAGTACGTGAATTGATCACTAGATGGCGCTGCGGCACTCGATCCATTCCGATGCGTAGGAGACCGCTCCACAGCGTGCTCTAGTGTGATAGGAGACCGCTGCATGGCGCGGCGACACTAGAATCTCATTGGATTGAGGCGCATTGCGCTCATTGAATCGGAGACCGCTTGAGGCGCGGCGGCGCTAGCTCCACCCTTGATGCAGGAGACCCCTCTTTCGCTCGGCAGTCAGCGCGCAATGAGCGACGAAGACAAGGCGGCGGAGCGGAGGGCTCGGAAAGCGGCTGCAGCGCGCGCTCGAGGTGAGAGCCCGCGAAGCCGAAGCTGCACGGAAGCGTCGGCAAGAGGATCCAGAGACGGTGAGGGCTCTCGCTGCCGAAGCGGCACGGAAGCGCAGGCAAGCGGATCCTGAGCTGAGAGCCCGCGAAGCCGAAGCGGCACGGAAGCGCCGGGAAGAGGACCCCGAGCAGAGAGCCCGCGAAGCGGCGGCGAAACGTGCACACAGGCACGTTTCGGAGGAACCTCCGGAGCTTCGCCCACTCATCATCATTCACTCCATGGATATGCTGTGATTTTTTGTATCGGACGCATCCACGTATATGCGGACTGGCGTGCTAAGCATCGCTAATGCGTGCAGTATCGAGACTCGCAAAATATCTCGAATGCGCTCACCCTATCATATCGCCGCTTCTGTTGTGCAGTTTTCTCGTGTACTTGTTCACTCACCATGTTCTTTGGCTTCATGTTTTTCTCGCAATAATTACGGTGCTTCATGTCCCGGAAATTATTGATGTTAAGTGCGGAAACTCTTGTTGCTGTCAGATTGTGTCATCGTGCAGCATCGTAGCTGCTGTCACGCTCGTAGGTACCACTTCAGATAGCCACTTCGTAAATTGATTTTCCTTTGAGTTGGTTACCCCATGAGGAGCATCAACCTGTAGGTAGACATGTACGTGTCACCAGTCATCACCTCAGTGAGGCGAAGGATGGTTTATTATTACGAAGGCCACGTCGCTGAGTGCGCCATAGAAAAAGTTCATTTCGACCATGGCGTTCCTTTAGCAAATGTTGATATCTGCGGTGCGCCCACCTCAATTCAACATTACCCTTTTTGACGCGACAGTAGATCGGACCAATATTTCACGCAAATCAGGGTTTAAGACTACGTAGTCCCTGGCGACTGTTGTAAACGCACATCTCAGCATTTCTGAAATCGTTGTGTGTATGCGGCTGTATTACATTCTTTTTTTCCGGAAATGGTAAATGATTGTTTATGACATGCGAAGTTTCCTGTTTGAGAAAGCGCCATTCTGTAAATCGCCTAGATTATTTGCAGAGGCAGACGTTACTCTCATGGTAAACCACACTGCAGCTAGTGAATCGAAAACGTCCTAATTTCATTTCTAATACTTTGACACACGTGTTTTCACCTCGAAGTATATGCCTAGTTGTATTGAAGTTACTTTGCACATTGTCAAAGCACCGATATTTTGGGGTACGCAGTGAAAACAACGAACGTCTTGCTGTCGTGCATCACGATTTTCACAGTGAATCTTACTTTCGAACTGCAGTTTGCCTATCCTAAGCTACGTCATCAACACTTTGTAGAGCTTAAATAGCATTCACTAGTTATGAAACCTTCCACTTGGCACCTTGAAAGATTTGCATGGCGGAAATAAGAGTAATCACCGCCGCATCGCTAAAGAGCGGGAACACAACGGGCGCAGAAAAGGGCTACGTGCGGTGGCGGAGCAGGCGAGTGCTTGCCGTGACGTCACATCACCGCGACAGCAGCGACGTCAGTGTTCGCTCTCGGCGCTATAACGATACACGTTCCGCACTTACGCTCATATCGATAAAACCATGGCCGGGCAACAGGCAAGATACTACGTGTCTTGGGTTTCACTCAAGTGCGGCCGTGTTAACATACGCTCATCCGGTCAAGGACGCTCTTCTGGCTGTCACACAGCTTTCTGTGACTAAGCTTTCACTTTTGCCGACTACAGCTACCACAAAAGTTTGTTTAATCATTGCTCATGAACATTAGTCGTCGGGAGGGAGATGTACCAGCAAGCGGCAACGCGGGTTCATCCACGCCAATATAGCTGCTCCTTCCCGAAAAATAAAAAAGCGCTGTAAATTTGAATTGACGGCTCTGGGTCACAGAGCAGCGGTATCTCCCGTATTGTCGCGAACGGCACCATGCTGAATTTTTCACTGGTTCGCGTTAGCCGTTACGCCATGGTAAAAAGCGGCCGTAGTTGGACGTGCATGATTTATATAGACAACGGTACACTTCACTTTTTATTCTTAGATTGTCACCAACTTGAGAAATACTCCCACAGGAACATGGCTGTTGCCTTTTGTTATTAGATGCGAAGCAGCTTAGAGCGGAGTTCAATCCGGTGGAGGTGGTGTGCGTCCTGACCACCCTTAATGCGCATGCGCCTACTCTCTTTCCCACTCTCCTCCTTTACGCAGGTGTTCGGCCGCCTTCTCTCCTCCTCCCCCCGCATTGCAGCCGCGCGCTCTCCTCCTTTACGCGGGCGTTTACGCAGGCGTTCGGTCGCCTTCTCTCCTCTCCTCCCCCCCGCGCTGCAGCCCTGTAGATTCACTCCTTCCTTTCCCTCCCCCCATTTCATATAAGCGCGTGCGCTCGGTCGAGGAAGTCTCGCTTGAATCGTGCGGTCGCTCCGTCGGTTCCCGGTCGCTGGAGTTGTCTCAAAAGCCTCGCTACCCTCGCCGCAGACTCGCGTTGTCTCTCCGTAGCGGAAGTGGTAGCTCGATGCCGACGCTTGGCTTCGACGGCCGAATGAAAATAAACGGAAACTTGGGGTGCACCCCCAATGCTGCTTCGCATCCCCTCATTGTTGCCTTTAGTGGAAGATGTCTGGACTTGCAGATTTTGATAGAGAGATACTAAACTAGGACTGACAGTAGGGTGAATTAATTGGTACGGACTCACTATTATGAAATCGTCATGACGGAAAAGCCGAAAAGACTGCAGGCTCGTGTTTTCAGTCTTTCTTTCGCATAATTTTCATAAGAGCGAGAACAGTCACAAAAATATTGGGCCAAATGCGAAGCTGATCGAAAGCACACATGATGGCTATCAGCCAGTAAAAAACCCGTACATCAACTGCCAATCATGCAACGCTGATAGCAACTGCGTAAATTAGAAATCGACCGCCATGCACCTCAAACGCTGCAAGTACAAGAAAAGCGCTATAAGACTTGCAATTGACTCGAACGATTATATCTCTGCCTTCAATGAGCGGGCATAGGCACCGTCCACTGAGCAGAGAGAGCTGCGTTGCTCGCACTGCCCCGTCCCAAGTTCCCTGACAGCGGCCGCTCGGGGCACGCGGATAAGAGACGCGTGTACGCGTCCCCCGTGTAGCCCGGCCACAATCCGCCACGCATGCAGGGAGCATATAGGTCGGCACTAAGGGAGTACTCACACAAACTCACTCACCACAATTTTTTCAGCCTTCGCACTCACTCACGTTCACACACGCCCACTCGCACTCATGAGTACTCACTCACGTTCACACTCACCTCCACTCACACTCATGAGTACTCACTCATACTCAACTCATCACGTTCAAATGAGTGTGAGTGAGTGTGAGTTGAGTGCACTCATGAGTGAGTGTGCCGAGCTCCATTAAGGGGGAGTACTCACTCAAACTCACTCACCAAAATTTTTTCAGCCTTCGCACTCACGCACGCTCACACTCACGTCCACTCACACTCATGAGTACTCACTCACGTTCACACTCACGACCACTCACACTCATGAGTTCTCACTCACGTTCATACTCACGTCCACTCACACGCATGAGTACTCACTCATACTCAACTCACCACGTTCAAATGAGTGTGAGTGAGTGTGAGTTGAGTGCACTCATGAGTGAGTATGCCGAGCTATGGCAGGGGGCGAGATGCGCGCATCGCGTTACATTTTGACCGACCCCGTCTCAGTGGTTCTTTTTTCATCCGCTAGGCTTTGCATTCTGGCGCTGCAGTCAGACTGGAAAACTCGACTGCACGGTGCCCATGGGCGATCGGCAGGGGGGGGGGGGGTGCAAAAGGGGCACTTGCCCCCCTCAAGCCACACCAGCAGTTGCCCCACGCAAGTTACACCAGAGCCCCGCCCAGCCGCGGTGAAATACGGGATTGCACCCCCCAAGACCAAATCCTGCCGTCGCCCATGACGGTGCCTATAGACAATTTGACAAATCTGTCTGTCTATGTAGCCAATCGCGCCGTTTGCAAGTGCCTTAGCAATTACCCCGCAGAAAATGCAGAAAAATGACTTTCAGTGGCTGTTAATATGTTCCTTTTTACCTCAATAAGATTCGGAAAAATTAGGGCAGACAGCGAACTATCTGTATACTTTGTTAAACGTGAATTAGCCTGAAAAACGGCACATTAAATTTAATCTAGGGATTTTTGTTGCAATCTAGGGTATTTTCGGGAGTCAATCTAGGGATAAAAGGTTGACTTCGGTTGGCATCACTGAGTAGGGGTGGCACGCCGCACACTACCACCCCCACCACCGCATTGAACTTCGCATCTAAAATGAAAAAGGAGTGCGTGAATCATCGGAGCAAATGGAACAGCTATTTAAGCAATATCAGAGAATTGGTTGATAAGACGCTCTAGGAATTTATCGTGATTACGATGAAGAGCGATGCTGTTTGGAAGATCGTTCCAGAGGCGAATGGCACGTGGGAGTGACAAGTAGTTAAAGGCATTACTGGTGCCGCAGACGCGGGTGTAGCTAAAGTCATTGTGTAATCTGTGCGACAAGTGAGTTTGAGCAACGTTATAATTGTGCCAGCGGTGATCATGTGGCCTTGGCATATTTATGAAAGAGAGGCAAAAGGACGATGTCTCGACGTATTTTGAATGGATGGAGTGCAAATTCGCGCTTGAGCTGGGTTTCACTGGACAAGTCGTTATAGTTCCGCGGGATAAAACGACAAAAAAAGCCCTGTTCTGCATAACTTCTAACTTCTGTATCCCCTCATCAATCACCATTGAAAATATTTTATTATCTCGACAATTCCTTCATCCTTTCTTTTATTAAACTTTCCCTCATATGTCATGTCTATCGTATACCACCCTTAGTACCTCCTTTTCTTTAATGGTGTGTCTTCGCTGGGGTTATTTTAAAATCTCGGTGCTTCGAAAAAACGTAAGACGCTTGGAGCTAGCGCCATGTCGCTTTCGTGACAGCTATAAGCTTTCCGTGTAATTAAACAGGATTGAAACTTTTACTACAAATCTAACACAATCTTCAGTAGCATCAAGTATACATAAATTGCTGCTCGACCATCGTTGTGTTCCTCGTTTTAGGAAGAAAGCTTCAGTGTATTAGAGGCTTATTTCTGTGGATATAATGTTAACAGTATATGATCAAATGTAGTACTTTCCTCTAAAACATGCCGCTTTTATTATGCATTGGGCCAAGCAAGAATTTAACGAAGTCATTTTTGCCCCCTTCGATGCATAGTTATCATGGAGGTGGCTACTTTTCGCTTTAACTCGTGGAATGGCTTACTGTCGCCTAATGTCGAGGAAAACATGGTTGATCCCTCCGTCACAGGAACCGGTATAACACGAAAGTGAAACGAGTCCTTGATAAGTTGTGGAATGTTTACTGCACAATGATATAAGAATGCTTGCAAAACGCCTATTTTAAATGCGAAGCATTTCTTAGCGAACTTCGGCGACCTTGAGCGTATCTATCTATCTATCTATCTATCTATCTATCTATCTATCTATCTATCTATCTATCTATCTATCTATCTATCTATCTATCTATCTATCTATCTATCTATCTATCTATCTATCTATCTATCTATCTATATATCTATCTATCTATCTATCGCACTCTGAAGGACGGTTTAGGAAAACACAGAGTGGTTTATTCCTACGCGTACGCCTTTCTTTGAACTCCTTCCTTTTTCATCAAGCCGAACCGCACTACTAGTTCAACCCAAGTTGTGGAATCCAACCCAAGGTGGAATTGATGGTTTGGATGTGGGTTGAAGCCTCACGGTAGGCTGGCGGAGTAGCTCCAGATTGTTGCGTAGTATGATGCTTGCGGTCTTTCTGAGGGCAGTGTTGCCAGATGGTGGCTAGGAGCTCGAGTAAAATGCCTGATGTGGCTCTCAAGCCTTCCAACGCAATTTGCGTTTGTATCGGTTGTTCCTTGGCGATGGCAATAGTCGCCTCTGTTGGCGCACATTTGGGCAGACCTAGGCAAACTCTTGAGTGCCTGAGCTTGTGCAGCCTGTAGAACCCGAAGATTCGTCTTGCAGGTGTTGGTTAGTACAGGCAGAATGTATCTCAGAAATCCGAGAAAGGGTGTTCTGTACAATTCCAACATAGCATCTACTGACATGCCCCAGTTTTTCCCTCCCAAGAACTTGAACAGCTGGGTGGTTGCCGTCAGGCGCTTCTTCAAGTAGGCCACGTGTGGGCTTCAGTTGAGGTTTCTGTCAATAATTATCCGAGAAATTTGTAGGTCTTGGCATAAGAAATCGTCTGCCCGTCAATAGATATGGTATAGGGTGTCATTGGTTTGCGCGTGAACGCAACCAATGCACATTTTCCCGGGGATATTAAGATGGTTATTAGATGATTATTATTATTATCATCTTTTTTGTAGTTCCTGAAAAATAATTTAATAGTGATAGTTTATGCTCTGCGTGTTCTCGCTCGAGTGAGGTCATTTAGTTATTTTTTTGCAGTAAGAATAGTTTGTTCTATTTTATTTTCTCTGGCAAGATCCCTCCACCGCCACTCGGGCCTGTTGACACGTACAAAAATAGTTCCTTCGCACAGGTACAGGCATGCAAGTATAGATTGTAGCGGAGTGCATTAAGCAAAGCTCCCCCCCCTTCCCCCTAGGAGATCAAGCGTCTGAGCAAAGGACGATGTTCTTAACTTAAAAACATATTTAAAAAAATACAAGCGAAAAGTCCCACTTTGACTTCGATGTTGTGATAGAGGTACTTAATTTTAGGTAATACAGTTTTGGGATGACACGAGCATGCCCAGAGGATCCGAGAAATTGGCACATCGTCGAAATTTATTCAGCTTTGCTAAATTTTCCGTTTCTGCAGTGTGTGGGCCGAGTTGTTTTAATACCTTGTTTCTATAGCGTGGCAAAACTATAATAAGCGAAGAAGTGGAAAGCTTGGCGAGTTGGTACGGTAATTCATGATTTCGAACAGCGCACATGACAAGCGACGGTTGAAAAGAAAACTCACACGCTCCCTTATGCATCCGCATCGTAGGCGAAACCTCCTCCCCCCCCCCCCCCCACCCCCCCCCGCCCTCCGAATGCTATCTGCGCCTAACGTGGTCATCACAGTGACGTCATATGACGTCACTGTGATGAGGCATCTAAGACTGATTGATCGCCCTAAAAGTTGAGAGTCAGCGCGTTTCCTGTTTTGATTCAACCTGACCCTTGGGTCACCTGCGCTGTTCAATATTATGTATAATATGAGAAGTAAAGCGCGCAACAAGCACCTGGCATATGTGCGGTTTCTTGCCCATGTGTAAGCGCATGTGCGTGCGCAGGTTGCTCGCGGACGAGAACGACTTGGAGCAGACGTAGCAGTAGTGCGTCCCGGTCGATGATGAAGCGGCGACGACGGCTGCGCGCTAGTGATGATGCAACAACGGGTGCGCAGGCACCGCCGGTGGCGCCACCCGTTGACAGTCCGGCACATCGGCGGCGTTGACTGCGGCAGCGTGGATCTGGGCGCGAAAACCGAACAGTAATGAGTTTAGCCGGCCGGGGTCAGGGCGTCATGCTACCATGGGCGTCGGCAGGGTGGTGCAAAAGGGGCACTTGCCCCTCATCAAGCCACGCCAGTACTTGCCCCCCACCCAAACTGAAGCAGCGCTCCGCCCCTTCCCCAGCAGTGATGCAAGACAGGTTTGCACCCCTGAAAAACAAAATTCTGCCGTCGCCCGTGCATGCTACCGTGCAGGGTGCGCACAAAGCGGCTGATGGTTCCATCTCTTCTGGTGGTGGTGGTGGTTGTGGTTCGAAGGAAAAGGTGCCTAATTTCTGCAGCCCGGTTGGGAGCACGGCGCAGCGCACAAGTTCTATCCTGATCTCTCTCCTAGCCAAAACTGCGCGCACTGCAAGCACAAATGTGACCGTCTACCATGGGCGTCGGCAGGGGGGGGGTGCAAAAGGGGCACTTCCCCCCTGAAGCCACACTAGCACTTGCACAGCACACACGAAACACCGGTGGTCTGCGCCCTCCACCCCCCCTTTCACTGCAATGCAACTCGGGTGTGCACCCCCCCCCACCCCCCCCCCTCCAAAACAAACTCCTGCCGACGCCCACGCCGTCTACACACCATAAAGATACGCACAGCTACACAACCCCCCCAGAGGGCTGCCCTGCTGGGCTGGTTCCTGACTTTCAGAAGTGGCGATACTCTGCTACAACCAAGGATTACAGGGTATGATAAAATGCCAGCTCCACCGACAGTCTAGTTCACTGTACCGACAGCCATCGCTGTCCCTCCCACAAAGAATTTGCATAGATGCTCCGTCCAATAGCACTTACTCATTTTAGTGACGTCAAACATTTCTCGGGTGTTTCAGGTAGTTGGCTTGCCTATAGGCGTTTTCATAAACTGCTCCCTGGGCGCCGCCATAGTCCTTTTAGATGCGAAGCATCTTATGCTCGGGGCTATGTCTGTCCTTCCCGCATCCCCCCGTGCCGCGTCCCGCGTCCGGCCACTTTCATAAGTAGGGAAGCAGCCACTATGCGAACCAGATCACTGAAGTACAATAAGGCCGTCAACCACCATTACAGTCATGAGAGTCATGGCAGAGAGCACAGAGTGGCTGCTTAGCAATGGCTAGGCAGGTGGTGGGTGCAAGCAAATAATAACGCGCTCTACCGGTGGCGTCTGTCGCCCACGTTGACTCCATTCCTTGATCTTCCTTTGCATGTGCTTGCGCGGCCTTGTCCGTCACTCCTTCCCGCGTCCCACAGCTCCTCTCCTACGCTCCCGCCCTTTCCCTCCTGCAGGAATTCTCTATTCTACGGAGCGGCGCGCGCGTGCCGTTGACTCCATTCCTTGATCTTGCTTGCGGGGCCTTCGTCCGTCCCTCCTTCCCGTGTCCCATACCTCCTCCCCTACGCTCCCCAGCTTTGTCTCCTCTAGGAATCCTCTACAATAAGGAGCGGCGCCCGCGTCCCGGTGACTCGACTCCTTGCTCTTGTTTCCATGTGCTTGCGGGGGCTTTGTCCGTCCCATGTCTCACCCACCTCTCTCTCCTCTCCTACGCTCCCCCACCTTTCCCTCCTCTAGGAATCCTCTACTCCACGAAGCGGCGCCCGCGTCCCGTTGACGCCATTCCTTGATCTTGCTTGCATGTGCCTGCGGGGGGCTTTGTCCGTCCCTCCTTCCCGCGTCCCACACCCCCCTCTCTCTCCTCTCCTACGCTCCCCACCTTTCTCTCATCTAGGAATCCTCTACTCTACGGAGCGGCGCCCGCGTCCCGTTGGCTCCATTCCTTGATCTTGCTTGCATGTGCTTACGGGGGCATAGTCCGTCCCTCCTTCCCGCGTCTCACAACCCCACAGCGCATGCGCGTCTCCTCCTTCTCTCCTACGCTCCCCCCTTTCTCTCCTCTATGAATGCTCTACTCTACGGAGAGGCGCGCACGACAGGTGGTGCGACAGCTGCATACTCCGCTGGGGGGCGCCACGGTAGTTCCACGGTATGAAAATGACGGAGCGCGCGCGCCTCATTCTCTCTCCTGTGCAGCGCCGCGATGAGCGACCGGGCCGCTGGCGCGAATCGGGAGCGGCGACCTTTCTCCCGCTCAAGCCAGCCATCACTCCGCTGCTTCGCAGCCATACATGGTTCCCTTTAGCGGAAGATGGGGAAGTTTTTTTTTTTTTTTTTTTTTTTTTTTTGGGCTGCGCAAATTGGCGTGACACCCAAAAATGCACCGCTGCGGCTGTGACGTCAGCCTTTGTACACCCGCGCACAGCCCAGCTTGGCGGCGTTTTATCACTCCCGTGAAAAAGTCTATAGAGACACACGTTTGTGCTGCTGGTTCTGGGTCGGAAACTTGAACGTCCTGGTAAATTTTCCCAGAGACTCTGTCATCTTTGCTAGGCTAAACAACCGAAACTTGGTGCTTTTGGGTAATTACGACAAACCTTTAACTCTTGGTATGTGTAGTATTTACATTAACCGAGGAAAAGTACTTATGGAGGAAACATGAAAGCATGGTCGACTGTCATTCATAGGTGAACAGTTGCAACCCCCCTCCCCCCCTTAGGTGACTAGGGGAGGGCGGCCGACAACCTTCCCTCCCCCCGTGCGCGCGCCAATGGTTGTAACAGAGTGTATCGGACAGAGCCATCAGAGTTTCGGGAAGGTCAACGGTAGACCCGTACGACAGGACTCGCCGCGAGTTCTCCAGAAGTTCGAGAAATAAACTTTTGATAATCATAGCCAGCGTTTTCTTTTCTTTAATTTTCTGTGTTTAGCGTTATCCAAAAGGCTCGATGTTCATTTAATTGCGACGACCAAACGAAGCCAGACCCGCATGCATAGCACCCGCATGAAGAACACGCGTGCTGTCCGTTGTACATGCAGAGGACATCGTGCAGGGGCGGTGCCAGCGGTGTGCGCGGGGGTGCAGCTGCCCCTCCAAAATTCTCGTCAGCCCCCCTTCAACTCAAGAGCAAACATATTCAAAACACAACGGATAAGGTCCCAGACTTCCTGCCCGCCCTGAGGGGAGCCAGCTTGTCGCGGGTGCCCCCCCCCCCCCCTCCAATGAAAAAAAAATTAATGGCGTCGCCTCTGCCATCGTCCAATCCACGTATACTTTCTGGGTATTTGTTCACCAGATATACCACTGAGTGTGGCCTGCGCAAAACTCATTTTCACCGTTGGAATTTGAAAGCACTAAAGTCGAAAGGACGAGCACTGATCAGGACAGCGTCCGTCCTGTCATTTTCTTTTCATTTCTGCGCTGTGATTATGAGCGTATAGCAATCAGCCGGTGTCTGAACGTTTTCTACAGGACACACGCACACACACGGCGCACAAGTGAATAGTTGACCCTTTGGGGACCCTTTTTGTTCCACCACAACGATCATCGAGAGACCCTTTTGGGCAGTGACGTAGCCAGTATATATATATATATATATATATATATATATATATATATATATATATATATATATATATATATATATATATATATATATATATATATATATATATATATATATATATATATATAGTCATGCGTATGGAAATGTCACTCCGGTACAGGCGCTGAAAGAATATCCAGTGGAGGAAGACGACGACGCTGGTGCTGTGGGTTAGACCCTCAACCAACCAACCAACGAAATGCTTGCATCCCACCCGATTGGAGAGTTGCGAAAGTGATACCATTGTTAAAAAAAACAAGGCGCTGGGTTTACCTTAGATAATATCAGGCCTATAGCACTCACATCGAATCTAGTAAAACTCGTCGAAAGAATTTTACATAGCCGTGTAGATCGCTGGATGTCGGAAAACATGACACTGAGCCCATGTCAAATTGGATTCAGGCGTGGTTGCTCCATTTGGTGTGCGCACGTCGATCTAGAAAGTAGAATACAGCTTGCTCGATATCAGAAACAATACTCTGCTCTAGTCACTTTAGATATCACGAAAGCCTATGACAGTGTGGAGCATGCGAAACTGATGGATTCCCTTAAGAACTTAGGAGTGCCACAATACTTTGTGGCATGGGTCTATGCTTTCTTAAGTGATAGAGAGTTTTATTGCTCGCAATCCGGTGTAAATTCTTCAAAATATAGGCAAACGAGAGGTCTCCCGCAGGGGTCAGTGTTATCTCCATTATTATTTAATGTACTTCTGTGTACTATTCCCAAACAGCACGATGTGCAGGCGTATGTGTATGCCGACGACATCGCATTTTTTGCTTCATCATCAGACATTCACACACTTTACCAAATTCTGCAGACATATATGAATAGTCTGGAAACGTGGCTGGACGGTATTAACTTATCACTCAATATTAATAAAAGCGCAATCATAGTTTTCGCACAAAATGTCCCAGTACAAATTTCATTATTGTACCGACAAGACGTCATACCTCAGGTCGAGTCAGTCAGGTATTTAGGGGTAACCTACACCGGAAAACTTAACTGGAGTCCCCATATAGAAAACATGGCGGCTAAGGGAGCACGCGCAGTAGGCATGCTGCGTAGGCTCAGCAACAAACGTGCCGGTTTGCGCAGAGAGGTGCTCGTCATGATTTATTGCATGTGCATTCGACCGATACTGGAATTCGGCTGCGTTTTATTTTCTGGCGCTCCGGCTTATAAAGTTCGACCTCTGCTTCTCTTAGAACGTGAATCGTTACGGTTATGTCTGGGGCTACCTAAATTTGTTGCGATCAATATTCTATATGAAGAATCACGCCTGCCTTCTCTTATCAAAAGATTTCATATTCTCACTGTACGAACATTTCTCAAAATCTATGCATCCCCACAGAGGAGGTCACAGTATGTTTTCATTAACCAGCAGGCCTTATTTTTTAACCACCACTGGTCTAGATTACATTGCCCCCCAAGTCATCTATACACAGAGACTTTTGGACCCATTAAAAGTTCACCTCTGGGAAGTACTTATACTCCGCACTGTTGAAACAATTAGGATTGAATTTGATGATATATACCCTAACAACGCAAAAAATTTACCGTATCAATATCTAAACGGCATTTTGGAAGATCATTTGGCCAATCTGGAAACAACCACTGTCATAGCGACTGATGCTTCTGTTTGTGAAGAGAAGGCAGGTGTGGGAATCGTATCGTTCTCTCTGGATTGGAATTTCTCTATTCGGTTACCGGACTTTACCCCTATTTACCAGGCTGAATTGCTGGCAATAGTCCTAGCATTGCGTAAATTGCCCCAGTGCTTATCAGAGGTGGTTGTTCTAACAGACTGCCTCTCTGTCTGTTCGGCCTTAAGCGCACCTAACTTATCGAGTACATTAGAGACATTCTATTCACTAATTCCCAGACATGTACGGCTCGTTCGATTAGTGTGGGTACCAGGCCATAGAGGTTTAGCTCTAAATGAATGTGCGGATGCACTTGCAATATCATCCCACGATGGCCCTGTACTGTCTGTATTGCCCACGTCGGCGTATGTCACAGCCGCACGATTCGAAAAATTGACTACGGCCAGTAACTTCGATAAATCTCCATTATCATTATCAGACTTCTCACAGCTAAAGTTTCCTTGGCAGAGCGGGTGGTGCTCATCTAGAAAGGAGGAAATATTATTTACAAGGCTACGCTGTCGAGTCCCCCCACTGAACTTTTACCTTCATAGGTCAGGTCTGGCTCAGTCACCTTTATGCTTTCACTGTAATAAGAGCGAATCTCTGGAGCACTTCTTTTTGACGTGCCGAAGATTTAAAATACAAAGGAAAAGATTACTTGAAGAACCCCTACGAAAGTTAGCCTTAAATTTGACTCTTCCGGTGATTCTCTCATTTGGTGCAACCACCTTTGGTTTTAGCCGCAGGGGCGTTTTCAACGCTGTATCTAATTATTTACGAGAGTCTAAAAGAATGGAATGTTAAGGTTAGATCCCTTCAATTGTCTTAATTATAGCTGTATATATATATATATATATTTTTTTTTTTGGGGGGTCTCTATAGGTTTTTTTTTTCCCTCCTTTTTCTTTTTTTAATCTGGCCAGTTTATAATACTAATCTGTAATGCAATTCATCTTCAACCCTTTCCTCCAGTAACGTGAATTTGTTTCTTAAGCAAGACACCGTCCGATTCATGGCCTATCCCCCGAGGTGGGTTGTGCCAACACACAAAGGAACCAACCAACCAACCAACCAACCAACCAACCCTCGAGCTGCCTTGTTGGCCTGCGATCCAGTGCGCCCTGTGCAGCGTTACCCAGATCGGCTCTCACGGAATAAATCTTCCCCGTAACATCTTTGGTGGATGTTGCGGGTCTTCCAACAACCCGTATCTGGATATCCGCAGCGGACGCCACCTTTGTCCAGCCGCGATGCCTGACAACGGCGCGCAGCCCGCGCAGTCCGCGCCAGCTCCGTCACCTGTGATCCCTTCTCATCTTCTCGACCCTGGCACGTTTTGCGGCACGGACAGCACCGACGTCGAAGAATGGCTCGTCTTATACGAGCGCGCCAGCAAAAACTACAGGTGAGACGAGACGCTTATGCTGGCAAATGTTATTTTCTACCTCAGGGGTACAGCACGCGCATGGTACGAGACGCGTGAGGACGAACTAACCAGCTGGGACGTTTGCAAGCATAAGCTCCGCGACTTGTTCGGTCGGTCAGTTGTTGCGCCAATAACAGCCAAGCAGAAACTCGCGTCGCGAGTTCAATCATCGACGGAGTCGTACGTCGCATACATCCAAGACGTACTGCCACTGTGCCGTAAGTCTGACAAAGACATGATGGAGGCCAACAAGGTCAGCAATGTGCTGAAAGGCATCGCTGACGATGCCTTTAACATTTTAATGTGTAAGAACTGCAGCACTGTCGACTCCATCATCTCCGAATGTCGACGCTTCGAACAGGCTAAAAGCAGGAGAACTTCCCACCGTTTCACGAGACTTCCGAACACCGCTGCGACTTCTTCCTGCGAAGATCCTGCGATGCCCCGTCCACCCGCGCCTTCCGCGAACATTGCAAGGATTGTTCGCCAGGAACTGGAAGCCATGGCACCCGCTACCTATCAGCCCCCTGCGCAAGACAACTGGGCAACTATCTCGCTGATTCAAGCCGTCGTGCGTCAGGAGTTTGCCAACATGGGCGTCCTTGTTACTAAAACTAGCAGCCACACGCCTCAGCCCATGTGCACTCCAGCCTACAACACTGACCACCCCGCCGCTCCGCTTGTTGCTTCTGCTACCTCGGCTCCTAGGTCCCCACCACGCTACCGAAATCCATCTGAGTGGCGCACGCACGACGATCGACCTATCTGCTTTTCTTGCTCTCGTGTTGGGCACATTTCCCGCCATTGTCGGAACAGATGGTATTCCCGGCCAAGCTTTCCAAATGACCGCCGTCAGGATCACGGACAGTATCCGCAACCCACTTTCCCGGATGACCGCCTTCAGGACCCTCCATCTCGCCGTTCATCTCTACGCTCCGAACCGTCCTACGCCGACGTCGTCACCCAGAGAAATTGGTCTAGCCGCTCGCCGTCACCTCAGGGTCGCCAGTCACGCTCCCCTCTGCGCCGCCGCTCTCCGTCACCGGCTTATTCTGGAGTTCCCCCCGGGAAACTGACGAGTGCAGCTCCTGGAGGTGGCGCTGCATTGACGACTCGGACCGCAAACCCTCAACCGACTACTAATTCAAGACGCAATTTACTTCGAGTGCTCCTTGATGGCCTGTCCGTTACTGCTCTTATTGACACTGGTGCCCAAGTATCCGTTATGAGCTCTACGCTTCGATCCCGCCTAAAGAAAGTCCTCACACCTGCTATGTTCCCAACAGTGCGAGTGGCCAACGGAAGCCGAACATGCGTTCTCGGTATGTGCACTGCCCGCGTTACTGTTGCTGGCCACCACACTTCCGTTCTCTTTGCAGTCCTCGACGCTTCCCCACACGATGTCATTCTTGGTATTGATTTCCTAACCGTCCACTCTGCCCTCATTGATTGTTCCACCGGCATTTTACGGCTCGAGTTGCCTTTGTGCTCCGATGTCGGTTCTACAAGTCGCACTCGGCTACGATCCGTGGACTATCTACGGCTACCGCTCCAGGCTGCTATGTACGTCCCTATGTCGCCATTTCCGTCAGTTCCTGATGGAGACTATCTGGTAGCTCCCCTCATTGATTTGACCCTTACCCACAACATCGCACTTCCAAATACCATAGTCGGTTGTTGCTAACAACACGACGCTACTTCCTGTTCTCAACTTCTCCACGTCGACCCAAGTTCTTCCTTCAAGGCATCACCTTAGCCGAACTTTCCACCCTGGAGGAATGTACAATTCCTTCTTTCACCCCTGACACCAAGACCGTGGCCGAACCTGTCATCACCCCACAAAATAAGGCATTCCTGGACAAAATGATATCCGATGACATGTTACCTTCCCAAGTCGAAGCGCTGCGCGGTGTTATGTCTTCTTACCTGGACATTTTTGACATCGACGACCGTCCCTTGGGCCGCACTAGCGTCGTAGCCCACCGTATCGACACCGGCGACGCCAGTCCGCTTCACAAACGCCCTTACCGTGTGTCTCATGCTGAGCGCCAAGTTATACAGAAGGAGGTCGAGAAAATGCTCCCAGAAAAGACGTCATCGAGCCTTCCTCTAGTCCTTCGGCATCCCCTGTGGTGTTAGTTAAAAAGAAGGACAACAGCTGGCGCTTTTGCGTCGACTATCGCCACCTCAATCGGATCACCAAGAAGGACGTCTACCCTCTACCTCGAATAGATGATGCGCTCGACTGCCTCCATGGTGCCAAGTATTTCTCCTCGCTTGACCTTCGATCCGGATATTTGCAAATTTCTGTCGACGACCGCGACCGCGAGAAGACAGCATTCATCACACCCGACGGCCTTTACCAATTTAAGGTCATGCCTTTTGGGTTGTGCAATGCCCCTGCTACTTTTGAACGCATGATGGACTCTCTCCTCCGCGGTTTCAAATGGTCGACCTGCCTTTGCTATCTGGACGATGTCATCGTTTTCTCGCCCACCTTTGAAAGCCACCTTCCTCGTCTCTCGGCCATGCTTGACGTCTTTCGCTGTGCTGGGCTGCAACTCAATTCTTCAAAGTGCACATTTGGACGCCGCCAGATTAAACTACTCGGCCACCTTGTTGACGCCACTGGTGTCCAACCCGACCCTGACAAAGTCCGCGCTGTCCGCGAATTCCCGGTTCCGCGTTCCACGCAAGAAGTTCTCAGTTTTCTTGGGCTCTGCTCATACTTCCGCCGCTTTGTCATCAACTTCGCGGACATTGCTCGGCCCCTCACGAATCTCCTCAAAAAGAACGTGGCTTTTTCCTGGGGTGAGGACCAAGCACATTCCTTCACGTCGCTAATTTCCGCCCTGACATCACCACCTGTGTTGGCTCATTTTGACCCAGCTGCTCGAACGGAGCTTTGCACCGACGCAAGTGGCTATGGCATTGGGGCTATACTCGCTCAGATACAGAATGGCACAAACCGCGTAATAGCCTACGCTAGCCGCCTTCTGTCGCAGACGGAAAAAAATGACTCCATCACTGAGCGGGAATGCCTAGCCCTCGTCTGGGTGATCGCGAAATTCCGTCCGTACCTATACGGACGTCCGTTCGCAGTCATCACAGACCATCACGCGCTCTGCTGGCTGTCAACACTTAAGGACCCAACAGGAAGACTCGGCCCTTGGGCATTACGATTACAAGAGTACACGTTCTCGGTTGTACACAAATCGGGCAAGCTGCACAGCGATGCCGACTGCTTATCCCGAAACCCCGTCGATTCACCCAACTCCACCGACTTGGAATCCGATGCCTGCATCTTAGCCATCACTGACTTTCTGCACGTCGCGGACGAACAACGCCGAGATCCCTCGCTGCTCTCCATCATTGACCGCATTCAGTCGGGCCACACTGACCCTTCATTGAGCAGGTTCCTGCTTCAAGACAACGTTTTTTACCGCCGTAACTTACAACCAGATGGTGCGGAACTTTTGCTCGTCGTACCACGTCACCTGCGCAAGGATGTCCTGCAACAATTTCACGACGCCCCAACGTCTGGGCATTTAGGCGTCTCCAGAACCTACGACCGTGTTCGACGACGGGTATACTGGAAGGGTCTTTATCGCTCCGTTCACCGCTACGTTGCATCTTGCGACCTGTGTCAGCGCCGAAAGAAACCTACGACTCACCCTGCCGGTCGCCTTCAGCCTATTGAAGTCCCAGCCGAGCCGTTTTATCGAGTGGGGTTGGACTTGCTAGGTCCCTTTCCAACTTCGACAAATGGAAATAAATGGGTTGCAGTAGCCACCGATTATGCCACTCGCTATGCAATCACTCGAGCGCTACCGACCAGCTGCGCGACTGCGTTGCCGACTTTCTGCTCTACGACATCATTCTCCAGCATGGCGCTCCTTGTCACCTACTCACATGTCGTGGTCGCAGCTTTCTATCTCGCGTGGTGGACGATCTACTTCGGTCTTGTGCTACCCGTCACAACTTCACCACGTCTTACCACCCTCAGACTAACGGCCTTACGGAGCGCCTCAACCGCACACTGACAGACATGCTTTCTATGTACGTATCTGGCGACCACACAGATTGGCACATTGCTCTGCCGTTTGTCACGTTCGCCTACAACTCGTCGCGTCATGAGACAGCCGGCTACTCACCCTTTTATCTACTCTTCGGTCGTCACCCCTTACTGCCTTTCGACACTCTGCTTCCGTCTGACGAACCATCCTCCACTTCGTACGCTCAAGATTCCATCACTCGTGCCCTCACGGCACGCACAGTAGCCCGCGCTCGATTATCGTCGTCGCAGAGAGCATAATACCTCTGTCACACGGCCACCACCAAACTCCATTTCACTCCGTTCGGCATTTAACTCCCTGATGGAGCATTACGAGAATGGAGTTGTGGCCGTGCTACACGGCCAACACGGCTCAGCGCAAGCTTTCGACGGGAGCCGCATGGAGAAGAAACGGCACTAAGGTGCATGTCGAAACGTCCCATTTTTCACGTATGTAGTAACCTTTAAAGCAATGTAGACGTCTTTTGTGTGTGTCTGTGTGTGCGGCATGTAATCTAATAAAATTAAAGCTAGAAAGTATGCGATATGTTATTGCAAGACTTGTGTTCTCCAAGCACGGGGAAGTTGAAAGCAATGCTGGCCACACTGCGCTCTTGTTTTGGTGAGACACGTATGTGGTGAGCGAACGTAGGTGAGCTTGTCTGGTTCACTGTAGTTTTGCGCTTTGAAAGTGTGTGTGTTCGCGTCTCTAGGGTGGTTAAAATTTATAATTGAGCTTATTGAGACGATTTTGTTAGCTCGGTGTTCTTCGTAGCAGTCACTATCTGGGTACGAGAGTACTTCATCGAGCCCAAATGGTCGTTTCCGGACTCCATTCGCCAAACGCTACATTTGACTTCCTCGGCGAAATGTAGACCGTGTGACACGAACTCCATCTCCCTCGACGAAACGACGAACGAGATAAATGGAGTTCGGTGGTGGCCGTGTGACAGGGGTATAAAAGTCTCTCTATGATCGTCGACATAGGGATGCCGATTTTCTTCCAGGCTCTCTTGTGCTACTGTGGCTCCCACCTCGACGTGTTGGCCTCTGCGAGAAACTCTTGTCGCGATACGTTGGGCCCTACCGAGTCCTGCGTCAGGTGACACCTGTCACCTATGAGATTTCCTCGACAACTGACCCTTCGGCTGCTACATCCAGAAGAGACGTAGTCCACGTTTCTCGTCTAAAGCCCTACAATGGTGACACGCTCATTTGACAGGCACCGGGACGGTGCTTTGCCGCCCGGGGTAATGTCACGCGTATGGAAATATCACTCCGGTACAGGCGCTGAAAGAATATCCAGTGGAGGAAGACGACGACGTTGTTGCTGTGGGTTAGACCCTCGAGCTGCCTTGTTGGCCTGCGATCCTGTGCGCCCTGTGC
>JALIZH010027363.1:0-21029 GCA_030522465.1 Rhipicephalus appendiculatus
TATTACATAAAGGGTGGGGGGGGGGGGGGGGGGACAAAAGCATCAATAACAGCATGGTAATTATTATACAATGGTAAACAAAAAAAACAGTTTGAGGAATACAGTATCATAGGTCGGCAAACTCACTCATGAGTCGACTCACTCAGACTCACTCAGACTCAGATTGAGGCGTGAGTCTGAGTCTGAGTGAGTCCGGCTGAATTATACTTAGGTGAGTCTGAGTCCGAGTGAGTCCGCTTGAGGAAAATTTTGGTGAGTCTGAGTTCGAGTGAGTCCGGCTGAGTTATACTTTGGTGAGTCTGAGTCCGAGTGAGTCCGGCTGAGTTATACTTAGATGAGTCTGAGTCGGAGTGAGTCTCCTTGAGGAAAATTTTTGTGAGTCTGAGTCCGAGTGAGTCTGGATGACGAAAACACGTGTGAGTCTGAGTCCGAGTGAGTTTGGTTGGAGAGAAATTTCGTGAGTCTGAGTCAGAGTGAGTCTGCTTCAGCAAAATTTTGGTGAGTCTGAGTCCGAGTGAGTCCTGTTGAAGAAAATATTAATGAGTCTGAGTCCGAGTGAGTTCGCTTCAGCAGAATTTTGGTCAGTCTGGGTCCGAGTGCTAAGCGAAAAAGGTTTATTGAGTGAGTCTGCGTGGGCTCCATTTATTTTGCCGACCTATGGTTACAAATATTTATAGCCTCATTTTATGGCGTGCCTTGTAATCGTATAGATGTACCGTCTTGTAAAGCCCTAGAAATTATTTTTCAAATTATCAAGCTGTCCATGCCCTCATATACGAGGGCATGTAAGTAGGCTGTGCAGCATGTTCTGACACATGTACAACTCCAGGCCACTTTTATTAAGCGATATCGTGATCCACATTGATTTTGATCTACAAGTGTGTACCTAATCAACGGAGAATGAGTGCAATGTTCGAGCTTCATCATTCATGTGGATTCAAATACGAAAAAGCAGCACGATTCGCGAGCATAGAGCGCCCCTTCGCTCTCTGTTGCATTGAACCGCTTGTGTCTTTAGATGCCGCTTCGGTTTTTTCATGAATAAATGTGGCAATTGCGAAATTTTTGAGCGCCAAACAAGACATTCACAAGTACGAGAGAGACAAGACGGGCGCTTTTGAATGCCTTGTGAATACATTGTTTCGCGCTCAAAAATTTCCCAGTGGCTATGCACCATCTCACCGAATTTCAAGCTTTGTTAAAAATGTAGCGACGACACAGACCATCGGCTTTCGTCATGTCATTCGCTACCAATTAAACAGCTGCTGCGTTATTTAAAGTGGCTAGATAAAGCTTGCCCCCGTGGTACCTCGAAAGTTGTAGCGACCCGATTTCAAGGAGGAAGGGGGGTAGAAACGCACCATTCATGCCATACGCGACGCTTCATCACTCGCAAAAACAAATTTCTTCGGGCTGCAATGTGGTCAAAGGATTCTGTTAGCTTTTAAACTTTAATGACCTCTTCGAATTCTAGACTCTCTTTGGGAGATATTGCTACCATATTTTCCCAGCACGCCTGCAGGTCAGTCCTTGCCGACTCAAGCAAAACCCGTTTTTTTTTCGTATTTTTTCTTTTCTTTCCTATGCAAACACCTTTCCATTCATAGACAGCATTGGCGCGCCGAAGCACTTTCGGTGGTCCCTCAGCCGTCATTGTGTTCGTCCAAGCCACACGGCAAAAAGCTTCATGGCACGGGCGTTTCCCAGGCTCGTTTCCCGTACCTTGCTTTCGAGCTCCTAATACCCCCAAGGAATGCAAGGAAAGTAGAAAACGAAGCAACGAGCTCGACACTCTAGGCTTGGGGCCTGCAACACAAATATCTCTATTCTTTCAGAAGTGGACATTCGGCAGAAGTCTGTCTGGTTGGGATAACAGAAAACTGGAGAAAAGGGAAAACTCCAGCCAAAATTTATTTTAAGAAACCGCGACGTTCCGAAGCATGATCGGCTTCTTGTTCAGGGGTGAGAAGGCCCGAGATGTGCAACGCCTTCTTGCCAGGCGGGATTGTTTGCCGTAAGTCGTCGCAAGCCCTGGCAGTAGAGGGAGGGCAGTGCCCCCCGTGGTGTGGTTGATGTTTCCCGCTGCCTGCTCAATAATGTACCAGGAATCGAGGAGGGGCCGCCGGCGAAGGTTCCTTTCTTTTTCCAAAATCACCGCACCGTCGGGACTGGTATGGTGGTCAAACCGCTAGCAGTGCTCTGTCACTTCGCTCCGTCCGCTGTTCAAGTGACGAAGGTCATTCTTGTGCTGCCGCATTCTTTCATGGAAGCTCTTGGTTTCCTCAATGTAGGAAGCGGGGCAGTCGGCGCACGTGATCCGGTACACGACGCCCCGCGCTTTTTCCGCAGATGCGCTGTCTTTGGGCCGAGGGATGAAACTGCCGATGGTGGTGGATGTCTTGTGGGAAACGTCGACCCCTGCCTTTCTTAGTATACGGGCTATTGCTTCGCTGGCGCCCGCAATGTAGGAGGGTATCGACACACGGCGTCGTTGCGGCGCCGTTGGTGTCACGTTTCCCCCCGTCTTTTCTCTTACGGAGGGCTCTGCGAATAAACGCCTTTGTGTAGCCGTTGGTGCAGAAGTCACGAATTATTGTCTTCCTTTCTTCTACCTGCTGCTGTGGCGACGATTGGTGATTTTGGTTGGAGTTTTATATTTAAACTCGTGACGCAGCGAGTGGTTGGTTGTTTACACAATAAACGAAGGCACGTTTCGCTGCAGTAGGGCGATAGGAACTTTCAAATCGATTTTAAATACATCCTAGGCTATATTATCTGTTGATATTTCGTAGATGATGCGCTTGTGTATACACAAATCTATCTCACATATTATCTAGCCTTCAAAATTTTGTTTCAGAACTTCAATGGGAAGATAGAGGGGGGGGGGGGGGGAGTATGCGCTGGTATGAAGATAAGGAGCGGTCTCATAATTATATGAGACTCGAGCACTGCTCTCCATCCCTTACCCCCCCCTCCCTGCATCTTTCAAGAATGTATCCTTTGAAGCAGGAAAGAAAAAAAGCGCATGTCCTGCCTTCATCTCACTCCTTTTGTATTCGTTGTAGCACTGGCTTTCGATCATAAGTCGCTGAGCAGTGTCTCCCCTCATGGGAGACAAATTAGCGCACTTCTCATATGTATCATGAATCACTAGATGTCATTATGAATCCACACCAATTGCCCATCAGTCTGTTATTCTGCAAAGAAAAACAGTACGTTATGGCAACCTCCGCTGCCACATTTACCCGCTGAAAATAGGCTGCTCAATCACTTATTTTTTTAATAGTACCCTGAAGTCCCGAAGGAATTACAGAGGGGAGCTGTGCATTTGAGAATGCGTAAGAGATTAGCAGTTACACCGAAGTAAAAACAATACAAATAATAAGTTATTAAGGATAGATATAATAGCGACGCAGTGAAAATAAAAAAAAGAAATAAAATTGCTAATAGCCCAGGGTTAGCCATGTGGACTTACTGCGTCTGGTTTGTAGTAAACCCTCCAGTTGTCAGTTCAGCGCCTTGTCCAGTGACATTGTTCTTAGAAATGAATATTCCTGTCCTTTCTGGGGACTAGTACAATCACTGTGAAGCGGCGTCCGCGTCCCCACCTTTCAATACGGCATTCTTGCAATCGGCTTGACTATCAGCAATTGGGGTTTTTGGAAAGCAGAAAATTGCCACCTCGTTTTGCGTGGTCTGCACCAGACCATGCAAAAAGCTTCGACCATACCTTTGACCACACTGGCCGGCTCTCATCGGCGCGCCTATGCACGTTCCTTTTTGCCTTGTGTCCGTATCTAGCGTGGTACTGATGCGACTCTTTACCAATATACACGAGGTAGAGTACTCACTAACAGTTACAACTGGTTCTTAGCCGGCTCAGAAAAATATCTTGCTAGAAACAAACGCAGTCACAACCCGTGTACTTAGATTAAGATGCACGTTGAAGAACCCTGGGTGGTCGAAATATCTGGAGCCCTCCACTACGGCGTCTCTGACAACCACATCTTGGCTTTGCGACGTAAAATATCAATCTCTATTATCCGCAATTACTTTGCGAAAGCATGACATCGACTAAAACCGAACTTAGCATTTCTATAATTCGAAACACTAGTATAATAATTATTGGCATTTAACGTCCGAGAACCATGATGTGATAATGAGGGGCGCCGTAGTCGACGGCTACGGAAATATTTTCTACCTGGGGTTCATTACGTGCGCCAAAATATAAGCACACATGGCTCAAGCGTTTCGTCATCCATCGAAAATGCGGCCGGTATTCGATGCCGTGATCTTCGGGACACCAGTCAAGCACCACAACCACTAGACTATCATGGCAGGTGTTTTCGAAACTTTAGAGAGGCATAGCCATGCAACCTATAACCATGTTTCCAAAATTTTTCAAGGGTGGTGAGCTCGACTCTGCAAAAGATGGCCGCCTCATAATATTTTCTTTTTCGCGTCGTCAATGAGCGGTAAATCGACTGCAAGACCATTGACAGTTTCATGAACGTGTTTAGAAAAGCGCCATAACGTAATGTCAAGCTTTCTTCATTCCCAAGTAGCGTGACTAGGCCTTCGAACAGCAAAGCGTAAGAAAGGACTTCATCTATAATTGGGTCTGCCAAAAACGCACGAACGCGCTCGCCCATTGAAAACAAACGGCGCGTGCGCATAGCGCATTTCAAAGGTAACAGCAATGAAAACCTGATGTTCCTCGAAGGCCCGTAGACCCATTCTTATATTTAAAGAAAACATTCTCAATATTGCAAAAATCGCGTGTAATGTTGAATTTCTCTTTACGATAGACATCGCGATGCACGGGAAATAACTTTTTGTATGTTGAAAGCTATCATACATATATTTTGAAGGTTGCCTGGAACTTGTGAACCCTCTACATATGTTATTCTATACATAAGCTATTTTATGGCGCTCCTTCGACATTTATTGGATGAGCCGGGCCAAATCGAATATTGCTAACTTCTAGTCCGAGTACATCTAGTTGAGAAAAAGTTAGGCGAGTCTGTGAGTCCGAGTGAGTCCGCTTCAGGAGAATGTTCGTGAGTCTGAGCCCGAGTGAGTCCGGCTGACAAATATTTTGGTGAGTGAGTCCGGCTGAGTTATATTTTCGTTATATTTTCGTGTGTCTGAGTCTGAGTGAGTCGGGCTGAGTAATATTTTCGTGAGTCTGAGTCCGAGTGAGTCCGGCTGAGATATATTTTGCTGAGTCTGAGTCCGAGTGAGTCCGCTTGAGGAAAATTTTGGTGAGTCTGAGTCGGAGTGAGTCAGGTTGACGAAAATATTCATGAGTCTGAGTCCGAGTGAGTCAGGTTGACGAAAATATTCATGAGTCTGAGTCCGAGTGAGTCAGGTTGACGAAAATATTCATGAGTATGAGTCCGAGTGAGTCTGGATGACGAAAATACCGGTGAGTCTGAGTCCGAGTGAGTTTAGTTGGAGAGAAATTTCGTGAGTCTGAGTCCGAGTGAGTCCGGCTGAGATATATTTTGCTGAGTCTGAGTCCGAGTGAGTCCGCTTGAGGAAAATTTTGGTGAGTCTGAGTCGGAGTGAGTCAGGTTGACGAAAATATTCATGAGTCTGAGTCCGAGTGAGTCAGGTTGACGAAAAATATTCATGAGTATGAGTCCGAGTGAGTCCGTTTGAGGAAAAGTTTAGTGAGTCTGAGTCCGAGTGAGTCTGGATGACGAAAACACCGGTGAGTCTGAGTCCGAGTGAGTTTAGTTGGAGAGAAATTTCGTGAGTCTGAGTCCGAGTGAGTCTGCTTCAGCAAAATTTTGGTGAGTCTGAGTCCGAGTGAGTCCTAAGCGAAAAATATATTTATTGAGTGAGTCTGAGTGAGTTCCATTTATTTTGCCGACCTACGTACAGTATACATGTTAATTTTGAATTCGAAAAGTGCAACATAAAGACAGTGCAACAGGTAGAAGAAATGTTACAAAAGAACACTACATGAAAAAACAGCTGTGGTCGAACAAGTTGCAGCTTCTTGTACGACTGCCGCGGCCCTGATTCGACCCCGGTCGCGGCGGTTCCATTTTGATGGAGATGAAATGCTAGAGGCCCATTTACTGTGTGACGTCAGCGCGCGGTAAAGAACTCCACATGGTCGAAATATCATGAACCCTCCACTACGGCGTCTCTCATAATCATATCACGTTTTGGGACGTTTGGGACGTGGTTATGATATTATTGCGATAGCAATTATATGGACAATCTCGGCAGGTTTTTGCCGTTGTCGTTGCCGTCGCTGTCGCCGTCATGTGCCGTATAAGCTCCAAATTGATAAGACCTGCCCGCGCATCGTATGTTCTACCGCTAACGGGAACGACGAACCCGGCTGAAGCAGACATCAAACGAGCCGGGCCATCTCTGTCGCTTGGAGGGCTCATGCGATAACATTCCCCCCCCCCCTCGGGATGACCGCCGTCGAAGCAGAGAGGAAACGTCCTGCCCGTCTTGAACGAGCAAAGAAAGACGTGAGGGGGGGGGGGGAGGAGAGAATTGCTCGAGCAGAAACTTTGAGCTTTGATTCTAAGGGGGCGGTTGCGATCGCTGGCGCGTGCGCTATCTTGACAACCGTCAGCGGACGACTCGTGTACCCTTCTGCGTGCTGCGCTTTCAACGCAAAGACTGTGCGAAAGGGCATCTCTTCCTGGTGTGGTCGTATTCTCTTACACCAGTGTTTTGTAGAGTTTCGCGAGATCGGATCCAAAAGAGTCATCTGTCAGCCTCACTTTGTATAACATTACAATTTGTTGCTATCGCATTCATAGCGACGCATTTGCGGTGAAACTGTGACTTTTCTTCTTTACTTTTGTTTTATGTTTGATTACTCTTCCTTTTCTTCTTCTATTTATAGAAGTGTACTCATGAAATACCTGCTTTGTAAGCACAATTCGTTGTTGTAATTGCGTGTGTTACTGTCAGACCCCCTGCTAGCTTATGATTTTGTGTCTGTGACTGGATGTGCTCCCCCCAAGTGTGCTCGTGCTTCTGGGTGTCTCTCTTTCCTTCTCTTCTTCTGTCTCTCTTTTCGCCCCCTTTATCCCTTCTCTCAGTGCAGGGTAGCAAACCGGACGCGCGTCTGGTTAACCTCCTTGCCTTTCCTTGCATCTCTCTTGTGTCTATCCAGTTTTGTGTATTTCCATGTATACCAACGGAACTTGTAATAAGGGATTATGACGCACTTAACCTTCACAAAGCGCTCCTCCTCAAAAGCCACGCCTTCGTTTGTCTCTTTCAGCCGATTGATTTCGTTTCTCTTCGTTTTTGCTTGTTCCAGCAGACAAATCAACACGCGGACGAGCATTCACAGGAACACGTTCTTTTTACGCAATAGCTTGAAGAGCTCGTTCCACAGAAACTCCCGTATCAGCGTCGGCGTCGGCGCCGGCGTCGTTGGTTGTGAACTAAAAATCGTCTTGTCCGTGTCCGAAAAATATAGAAAGGTGCAAGTAAAATAAATAATAAAATTCTTCGGTTCGAGGGAGAATTGAACCCAGGCGGTCTGCGCGGCAATCAGGCTTTCTACCACAGAGCAACGGTATTGCTTGAAACTGTTTCGAAAAAAAAAAGACTTTATGAATGTCATGTAGTAGGTGTAATTCCCTTTTATTCCGTGGCAGAAGCGCGGAATCACGCCAGGCGTTGAAACATGTCGATTGCGCGACGAGTAGGTGTCTTAAAGGCCCACCTATTACAAAGCGCTGAGACATATTCAATCATCGTCAGCTGCAAAAGCACCAACAAAGTGATCAGCTGCGTAGGTTCGCATGTTGCCTTAGGAACTTGTAGTGCTTCGCTGATTCGCAAAAGGAAGAATTATGGCGTAGTGGACGATTAGCAACTGTACTTGCTGTAGACATTCTAGGATAGTTTGAAACAACCAATGTTACGCGTACGGTCATTCGTTTCCTGACGGCACGGTTGAGGCATGCACTGAGAACCGAAACCAGGCTAACAATTGAGATGGCGATGAGCGTGGGGCCCGATTACGCTACCGCGTTATAATCTTAAAGGCAAGCTCAAGCGTTCTCTATTTTTTTTAAATGCGAATGCATTTCTTAGTCGGGCTATGTCAGGCGCATCCGGCGTTGTCCGCGGCGTTGTCCGCGCGCCGGCAGGTGTTATCTCTCCGCTCTCACTCCCTCTCCCATAGCAACAGCTGCGGGCGCGCGCGCTTATCCTCGCCCCTAGCAACCGGAGCATGTGGTGCGAGAGAGTGTAGGAGAGGGTAGGTGCAGTGCTTCGCCACTCCTTCTCTCGCCGTTCGCTCTCTCTCCTCCCTGCGCCCCACTGTCCCGTCCGCTCGCGCCTCACTCCCGACCGTTCGCTGGCTGGGCGCCTCTCAAGGCGATGGAAGAAGTCGCTGTCGGCGCAAGAAATGCATTCGCATTTCCTCACGATTCCCTTCGGGGAGGTGGGGCATTTTTTTTTTTTAATTGAGAGTAGTGGTATTGTATAGCGCTACCGTTCTTTCTATTCACGTACACTACATCGGCCACGCATGTAGATAACTGGCGGGTAAATATAAGGAATGAGATAGATAGATCAGGAGTCATTAGAGCCGGAAACAAGAGCACTGTACAGAAGCAGTATCTTGCATTCACTGAATCAGAACATTGATATAGGACGCGTGACTATAATAGATGGAGTAATACATGACCGTAATAAACAGGCCAGGCGACGACTGCCCCCCCCCTGTCTCAAGAAGAGTTAGCTAGTTTAGTTTATTATCATGAAAGTTACATCTCCGGCAAACCGGCATTCCGATAACGCCCCGGGATTTTGGGACGAACTAAAGTATATCTTTTTTTTTTTCTTTTTGAGCGTGTGCTCACGGACATACGACGCAGGAAGCACGTCATCGGCAAGTCCTGCTGCACGACGGGCCCTGGCTCTTTCAAGCTTAACGGAGTTTCCTTACTCGGTTGAAGACGATTATTGCACACGCGACGTGATCATTGTATAGCGGACACCGAGAATCGTGCTCATATGTCGAACGAACTATAGCGTGTTGTGTTTCAACAGACGTATTCGATGCGTACTTCGCTGGAGTGGCTTAAAGCAAAATATGTTGCGCCTTGCGTAGTTGAGGAGCCCAATAAAGAGAGCGACGGTTTCATTCTTTGAAGATGCGTAAATGCGGTTTGCACCAGAATGGCCTTCGTGTTGATTCTTTAGTTTGGTTCAATGGCTCTAGTGTGTGTGTGTGTGTGTGTGTGTGTGTGTGTGTGTGTGTGTGTGTGTGTGTGTGTGTGTGTGTGTGTGTGTGTGTGTGTGTGTGTGTGTGTGTGTGTGTGTGTGTGTGTGTGTGTGTGTGTGTGTGTGTGTGTGTGTGTGTGTGTGTGTGTGTGTGTGTGTGTGTGTGTGTGTGTGTGTGTGTGTGTGTGTGTGTGTGTGTGTGTGTGTGTGTGTGTGTGTGTGTGTGTGTGTGTGTGTGTGTGTGTGTGTGTGTGTGTGTGTGTGTGTGTGTGTGTGTGTGTGTGTGTGTGTGTGTGTGTGTGTGTGTGTGTGTGTGTGTGTGTGTGTGTGTGTGTGTGTGTGTGTGTGTGTGTGTGTGTGTGTGTGTGTGTGTGTGTGCGTGTGCGTGCGTGCGTGCGTGCGTGCGTGCGTGCGTGCGTGCGTGCGTGCGTGCGTGCGTGCGTGCGTGCGTGCGTGCGTGCGTGCGTGCGTGCGTGCGTGCGTGCGTGCGTGCGTGCGTGCGTGCGTGCGTGCGTGCGTGCGTGCGTGTGCGTGCGTGCGTGCGCGTGCGTGCGTGCGCGCGCGTGCGCGCGTGCGCGTGCGTGCGTGCGCGCGCGTGCGCGCGCGTGCGCGTGCGTGCGCGTGCGTGCGCGTGCGTGCGCGTGTGTGTGTGTGTGTGTGTGTGTGTGTGTGTGTGTGTGTGTGTGTGTGTGTGGATGAAAATGCAGTCACTGACTAAGTCAAGGTGAAAACACAAAGACGTTTTGTATGTGGTACGCAGCCATCGAGAGGGGACGCAATCCCATCGCAAGCGTTCTGCTGAAGCTCTTTAAAACCTATAATTTTCGAATGTTTCTATGAAAAAAAGTAAGGCTCTATGGCTTTACCAGTGGTAGTAAACTGGGTACTTGAAAGTCAGGTATTTGATACATAACCTCAACAAAACAAAAACCAGCTTTCTTCATCTGGCCTTTATTGTACTTCATCCATTTGTGAAATAATAAGTGTAGACCATCACGACCCCTCACGTGCTATAAGCTGGTCAGAGATATTCCGATCTTTGACCGAGTGTTATCAAAAGCAGCTAGACACCTTGGTAGAAGGCAAAGTGTCAATCTCAGGGACGTGGGTTAAAATTCCCTCCGTAGGCGGCTGTAGTTCCGCGGGGAGCTACCTCACAGAACTGCCGCGAATTTAGATTTAGGTACACGTTAAAAAAAATGGTGTTCGTAATGAATGGTAAATCCTCCTTCACAGCGTTCCTCATAATCATGTCGTGGTTTGTACACGTGAAACCGTGGTATTTAAATATACTCGTAATTAAAGAAAATGCGAGAACGAATGGTGAAGGCTCAAAGCGTTCTTAGTCTCATCTATAAAGGCATTTGCGCATGCGCTACGCTGGCTGACAGCAACGAAGGAGAGCAAGAAAACTGTGACAGCGAAGAATCACGCCGACTGGTATGACGCGCATGTGCATTCAAGGATCCATCAAACTCACGCGTATAAGTGGTACCTTGTCCGGATAATCAGAAACGAACCGATAGTCCTGTACAGGTAGTCACCCAAGGAATAATTAGGAACGCGGGCCTCGCAGCCGCAGGTGTGCGTTGTTCCCATGTGGAAAAAAGAGTTCCATGGTCTGCGCGTGCGCCGTATTCCTTGCACGGAGGCCTCTTTCCATAGGTATCCGCCATGGTGTTAATGATTCTGGCGATTGAATGCTGACCCAAAGGTCGCGGATTGGAATCCCGGTCACGGCGGCCGCATTTCGAAGGACGAAAGATGGTACAGGGCCGTGTCCTTCAATTTAGGTGCGCGTTTAACAACCCCAAGTATTCGAAAAAGACACCCCAGGTGTCCGGAGCCCTCATCTGCGGCGTCTCTCATAACCACATCGTTTCATAGTAGATCTACACTGGTGCTGCCTTGGTCCAAAAAGAAACGTTAGGTGCCTCAGCGTTTCGACAAGTGGGGGGGGGGGGGGGGGGGGTGGATACAATCTGGTCCGCCTCGGTGGAACAGTGGCTACGGTGCTCGGCTGCTGACCCGAAGGTCGCGGGTTCGATCCCGGCCGCGGCGGTCGCATTTCGATGGAGGCGAAATGGTAGAGGCCCGTGTACTGTGCGATGTCAGTGCACGTTAAAGAACACCAGATGGTCAAAATTTCCGGAGCCCTCCACTACGGCGTCTCTCATAATCATATTGTGGTTTTGGGACGTAAAACCCCAGATATTATTATTATTGGATACAATATGTTATACGCTGTGTGCGCTGGGCGCGCGCGTTGAAGCAGAAGTGCTCGTTCGTGTGCTTTAGGCAGCTTTTACATTTTGTTACGTTTGGCGCCATTTACTTTTCAACGTCACTAGCCTGATTGGTCAGTATCTTAGAGTGCGCGGATGCGACTAGCGCTGGCGAAGCTCAGTGTTTTGATCTGCTGCAGCAGTAGGTACCTGCGGGGACCCGATTGATAGTGAAATACAAAGATGCAGAAACCATGAAAGAACCGCACAAGAAGACACCTAAGGCTAGCCTTCAGGCGCAAGGCGGCGGTATTGTAATGTTGAATTGCAATGGCAGATCGTGAGCGCTCGGCCTCATCGAGAACGGAATGCGTCGCTCCGAACGAGATCGCTCTCGCCAAATCTGCCATTACAATGCATGCGCTTCGACAGAAGCAGTGAACGGGCACGTAGGTGACGCAGCAAATGTCGCAGTGAGTTGCTCCGCCACAAGTCGCGACAAAGTGCCCGCGGAACTAGAGGAAAACGTCATTTAAAAAGAAAAAGTTCTTTGAGCGCAACCAGAGTTGTACGGTACCTGATACTCCGAATATCGCCGAAGTGCTTCCTCGACGAAGCCTATAACTTCAGACCGCTTGGCAGGCAGGTGGAAGATCACGTCAAATGCCCGTTGGTACGCAACAACCTCACACTCGTTGTCTGAGTCTGAAGAATCCTCACTGGACTTGGACCTTGTGGCGTCTGAGTCCGAACTGCAACCCTCTAAGAGCAACAAGAGATGCGCACCGTGCGAAGCGTTTCATGGTCGTCCATGGCGGGCCGCGACTGCAAACATCCGGCCGTGACAGCGAAGAACGGCGGACGCACGGAATACGTCACATGGACGACCGGTCAAATCATCTTGTTCCACGAAGTGATCCGTAATCCCCGGCTTCAGCCAATGTGATCTTGGAACACACAAAGCACGCTCTCAATCTGCAATTGAAATGGGAGTGCTCCATTCAGACCATAAAAGTTGATCCGGATATGCCATCGGAATTCAACATAAATGTATACACTAGGGAACGAGGCTTGCTTGCTAGGGATTCGGCGCACGCGCAGGTGTTGCCTGCATTTTTCCGCCGGTGCACATCATTAGAAAGTTCCGGCAAGAGGCCGCCGGTCCGGTGTGGCGAATTCTTCTGTGAGCGCACGGACTGCATACCCGAAAGTTCCAGAACTGTAGCGAGTGCCCGGAAGGTTGAAAAAAGCTGCCGTCGATATTTCCCTTCTATTCCTGGACCGGAAAGACGCCCTCCCTTGCTGCCGAAGGTAAGGGCGCCTTACGTGTATTATTAAACAAAAACTATTACGTGTGTGGCTCGTCCGTATGTCATCTTTCTTTTTCTTTTTTTTCTTGACGCGCTTACCTAGCTGATTCTTAATCTGAAAGTAGATTTCTTCAACAGTTTCGATCGAAGTGAAAAATTTATGTCTCGCCTATCGAGCTGTTTGCGTGGCTACACCAGGGGTCTATACTATATACTGTATACTAGGGGCGTGCATCGTAATTGGCAACGGGCGTACTTCGCATTTTTTTTTTCTTTATCATCACTGTATTGGAGAAGCAACATGTTAGTTGGGGAGGCGCGGTACCCTAGCGCGGGTACGCTACGCGACAGGGGACATTGGAGTCACTGGCGAAAGGCTCAGATGTTATGGCATAACACAGAGCTCAGCGCTGAATTTCTTCTATAGCTATAGCTTATAGTGAACGGAGATCTCGCACATCGTCGCTGAACTTATTTTATTGGCGAGCCCTTATGAAGACACTGTTGGAGCACTAATTGCAGCCCGTACCGCTGATCTTTTTTTCCTCCAGCATTTAACTTTGGAAGCTCCCAACGCTAGAAAGAGTGTTGCACCGAATTCACTGCGAATGCTCATACACTTCACGCTTCAAGAGCTCGGAGTAGGAGCGACGGGATGTGGTTTATTACTGCGAGGGCGCCAATGTAGTCTTGTTGGGGGGAGCTACAACAACTTGGGACAAGATAACGATGACATTGTTCCTACTGTTCGTGGTGCCTTCTTGTGCTGCTTTTGCTCCGTTCAGTCAATCCGATAACGTGATACTAAAAGAGCGTTTACGAACGCGAAAAAGTACGCGGAAGCACCTGCTCTTTGTTTTTGATTTTTAGGTGTAGGAACATCATAACTCGTCTGTCTAAGTCAACTATTCCAAAATTTCAAACATCTTTAAGCAAGTATCAATTAACAAAGGAAGCCAATAAATGTGAAAAAAAAAATACTATTGCACGCATAAAAATGTTTCTACCCGTGTGCTATTGAGGTAGCCAGGAGGGGTATGTAACACCCCCCTCCCCCCACGAAAAAAAATATCTGGCTACGCACCTGCTGGGCACATTAGCACAGAAAGTACCCGTCCTGTGCATTTCACGTAGGTTCTCTCCTCCTCACCAACGTGTAGCTGTTTCGTAAACGGGAGAACACACGTTCGAAAATTTTGTGACTATGTTTCATAAACATGTTTCATAAATCTCAGCTCTGAAAGGGCCTGATTCAATAAGCGTGCTATGCCTCTGCCACGCTTTTTGACCAAGCAACTTCCTTCGCTCGAACAAACGAATGCTTACATAAGGATCGATGGTCAACGTTCCAGCAAACTGAACACGTGCATGTCGACCTTATGGTACACGATTGCCTAAAAGCAGCCAACTCTTCTCCGAATGTTACCGTGAGCGCGCGGATAAGTCACTGCGAGTATTGCCGCAGGTCGCGGCTCTCGCCAGAGGCAAACACATCCACCCGGCTTATTGCCTAGGCGCCCGCCATGAACAGCCGACCGCGTTTTATTGAACGGATCGATAGAAAGAGTGGTCGAGATCCCATTACCGAGCTCTGACCCTTTCCGAAGAATGTTCTTCGCGGGCGTGCGGTGACCCGTACGGGCAAGGCGAGTTTATCGGTCACGAACTCGGCACGCGAGCCATGTGATTGCGACACGTTTTGTCCTCCCACGTGGCTGCTCTCTTTCGCATCTTGCACGGCTTACGATGTGGCCTTTTGGGCTTACGCGTCCCTCCTTTCGTGATTCGCTCATTCCACGCATGCGCAGTGTATAAAGGTAAAAGAAAAGAAATCTGCCTCCGAGATAGTTGGCGCACTTGTGCTACGTAACAGCACGAAAGTTTCAACGAGGGACACGTACAAGCGCGGTAAAAAAGAAATGCGAACACCAGAAAGCGAGACAACCTATATAGAGTCCGTTTGCCGTACCGAAGATGCGCGTTTAACTTGGATATGCAAGCGCCACGGTGAACTAGTGGTTATGGTGCTCGACTGCTGACCCGAAGGTCGCGGGATCGAATCCCGGCCGCGGCAGCCGTACTTTCGACGGAGGCGAAAATGCTCGAGGCCCGTGTGCTTAGATTTAGGTGCACGTTAAAGAACCCCAGGTGGTCGAGATTTCTGGAACCCTCCCCCATAATCATATCGTGGTTTAGCGGCTTTAAATCCCAACAGTTAATAACTTGAATATGCCTTGGTTCTCTCAAGGCGAATCTGTTCTTTGTCGGCTTCGCTGTAGCTTGAGAATCCCTTTCCGGCTGGTGCTATCGCCCCGCGTGGGCGAAAGCGCAGTCGTGCCTTACACTTTACCGTTAGTGGTTACCCTGCTTTCCGGCTGTTCCGAAGGTCGCTGGTTCAATCCCGGCCGCGTTGGTCGCATTTGGATGGATGTGAAATACTAGAAGCGTGTGTCAGTGCCCATGTGAGTTTTTCAACTAGCAATAGTCGCCCCTCAGCTTTCACTTCATTGGGTACGACACCGCCTCTGTGTGAGTGCGCGTTAAAGAACACGGGATGGTCGAAACTTCCGGAGCTCTTAGCTACGGCGTGCCTCATAATAATATCGTAGTTTTGGCGCATAAAACACCACATATTATCATTATTGAACTTTCCTTCGGCATGATATTCAGTGTCAATAATGTAGCAAATGCCACGGCAAACAATCATTCATTACCCGAGTTTGGCCCCCCTAATTCCGATTTTCATTCCTATTTGCCCTCGTGGCACCGCGCGAACAGCATTACATCTGGGAGCATTAGGAGGTTAGTGCCATTTTCTATGCCATCGTGGCTGTGGTTTTAAACCGTGAGATTAGAAATAAGCGCAAGTTAGAGAAACCCAGAAATCCACAGCTTCACTCTACACTCCCCCCCCTCCTTCCCTTGGGCGGGCGTGATAAAAGATATGGTGGTCAAGGCCCATGCAACGCGAGAACTTAAAGCCTTAAGTGGTTACATTGTCGCTACCGTCCGGACGACTTGCGTGTGACGCCGCGAGACCTTATAGTCTCGCGAGCTCTCGCTAAAAGTTATCGCTCCTGTTCAATATTTCGTATACAGTTTTTTGGGAGTTCAATCACTCGCTCCTATACGTGTCATTGTACTTCTGTGTCCTACCTCAGTGTACTTGCGTCTTTAGTTTACATTCGTCCGCATGTGTTTTATCGTTGGTCATATGTGCTTTTGTTCCGATGTTCCTGTTTATTTTTTTTTCTTGTTTTTTTTTTTTTCATCCGTTTGCCAACTTAAACGATGCAATGTGTAACGTGATGTACCCACTTCCTGCCACGGCTCCCAAAAGGCAGCCGGCAGTATCTGATAAATAAATAAATAAAAACTCGCGTGAACTTGCCCACACGATGACGTCATTTCATGACGTCATCACGACTTCGCCAACAGCCAAAATCTGTGTCGTCACTATCACGTCATGGCATGGCGTCACACGAAGTAATCACACAACATCGGCGCTTCGTGAAATGTCGTCGGATCACGCAAGAAGTGTGAAACCACGTTAAGTGCACAAAGATTTCGGGGGGTAAAGAGAAATATTAATACAATCGAACGAGAAGAAAAAAGCTGCATAAGAATGGAAGCTTGAGCGAGTTGGTATGCGTTCATCTTAGCGTTTTTTGTCATTCTTTTTTTTTTTGTGTTGTTAGGCTGTACATCCCCTATATATATGCTTGTTTTTTCCTAATAAATTTTAGTTGCCAGTCAGCGCCTGTCCTGTGTTTCCTATACTTCGTCGTCGTCTCGCGTGCGCTGTATCAGCCAGGAGAAGGAAAAAAACCGCCAGGCCTGCGCGGAACGCGCAGCACAGTCACAGCGAAAGCTGGAAGGGCGGCCTTTCTAGAGCCTTTTTTAAAACACTCTTGGGGCAACTACTACAAGCGCGGAAGCGTCTACTATACCAATATTCTTCATTCTTCGGAAAAGCGCGGTACCCGCTACACACTTGTAACGCATTATGTGCACTTTGTTGCTTCTGTGGCTGACGACGATGAAGAATTATGCTATTTTGTAATGGGTTGGAGCATTGAACGACCCACTCGTTACGCAGTTCGTATTGTGTGACGCCTGGTTGTTACTTCACTGTTATAAAACGCTTTACAACACACGTTAACGCGATTTCTTACCTGACATGAAGCCTGCATAGGATCAGTTTGCACAGCAGTTTCAAGCAGTGGCGTAGCTCAGTGGTAGAGTGCTGAGCTGCCACGCAGTGGACCCGGGTTCCATTCCCGATCTGTCATAGGTGATTTAGTTTTTTCTTATTTCGTGCGATATTGGTTACGGACACCGACACTGACGGCGGCGGCAAGAACGACCATTGTTGTGATCTCATAACAGCTTTCGCTGTAAAAGATGGTTCGCGCCTTCGAGTGGTCTTGGGCGATTGGTTGAGGGACCGCGTGATAATGTTTATTCACTTGTGTTTGTCCCGTGGCACCGGTATCGTTGTCTCCTTGTTAAATTCGCCCTGTTTGAACCTCAGACCTTGATCTGAAGGAACTATACCTCATTAAGGTATTAATGAGTTAACTGGCACCCAATTAGCGTTTCTATCTGGCAGCGTGCGCCGTCACATCAGATGATGCCATCTCACGGCGTCGTTGCCTGGTCAAATGCTGCCGGGTCACGGAGGCAGCGCGAAGCCACTTGCACCGACGGTTATGTACTAATCGCGTTACCAAGACTGGGAGGTGTGTCACCTTGTGTGTGCGTGCTCTCGCCTCTCTCTTTCTTTCTCCATCTTTTAAACTCCCTTTTCCCAGTGTAGGGTTGTATACCGGTCCTTGTAGACTGGTTGACATGCTTGCCTTTCCTTTATCTCCAGCTCCTTCCTTCCTTGGAGGCTAGAGAATGAATCAATAAACTTGTGAGAATACGAATATTGCCTTCGAGCCGTCCTAGGCGAATGCACTAGGGGCAGTGTGAAATTTTTTAGATTTTCAGTGTTTCACCCGTGGTATTTGTTTCCTTGTCTTCTCGTTATAGCGGTGCTGTTTGAATCTCGGGTCTATATATAAATGGACAAGCCCTCGTTAAGCTATCATTCTGTTAAACGTTTACCAATTAGCGTTCCTGTCCGTTCCAGCATCGGTAGCAAACCTGGCTTCCAATTCGACACCCTCCAGCGCGCCCGGTGTCACTGGTGGCGCCGTATGTTTGTACAACAGAAGTGCTCCGGTAATAGGCTCTCAGAGTTTGAGCCCGGGCGCTCGTTATAGGCCAGCTGGCATCGGAAGCTACCCGCGCTCTGGAAAAACTCATTACCAGGAAGCAATCAGTTCGCGCACTTCCCGAGAAGGTGAGAGTAATCCGCTGCTGATCGTTGGGCGGGCACATCATCCCGTTACTCGGTGGGGAAGCGGACGAGCTGCTGGAACATCATTTCCAGATTCTCGGCCTTCGCCTCTTGAGCGACGTTTTAACGCGGTAGCGTTAAGGCTGATTCACACCGGCGACTAGCACCGGTCGCGCGACCAAGTTAGTCGCTTTGCGACTGGTCGCAAACAGTCGCAAACAGCCGCTTCGGTCGCGCAAAGCCACTGCTTTTGCTCAGTCGCTCGCTGCGCGACTTCTCAGTCGCGCGACTGCAGTCGCAGGACGGCTGGAACCAATCAGCGAAGCCCAGAAGTGACGTCAGCATTTGTTTACAACCAAGCTCGTCGCTTTTTTTTTTTTTTTATTGCGCTCCCTTGGCTCGCTGATAACGAGATCCGGACGTGACTCTCTGGGTTTGCGACTTCCGGTCGCTGGCATGCAGCCTCTGCCGGTGTGAACATCGGTCGCTTTCAATCGCTTTTTCTGTCGGCAGTCGCAAATGGTCGCGCGACCGGTGCTAGTCGCCGGTGTGAATCAGCCTTTAAAGAGATCATTTCGCAGAAATCGCGGGGTTGGCTTGGGTGTCGATGTCGACGTTGGTGTCGGCGTAGGTCGTTGTCAGCGAAAAATAAGCGTTGTTCTTGAGCGAAAGTTCGGGATATAGGAAAGTAAATAAATAATAGAAAACTTAGGCTCGAGTGGCGATCGAACACAGGCCTTCTGCGTGGCAAAAACATGAGTTCTACGACAGAGTCACGAGATTGCTTGAACCTTTCTCCGAAAACGTCCTTATAAATAAGGATGTCTCATAATGCGAGAGGTGTCTTTAACGCATGGGATGTCGCATCTCGCCAGGCGTCAAGGCGTGTGCGTTGCACAACGAGTGATGGGTTTTAAGGGCCATCCACTACAAAGCGCTCGGACTTATTCATTCATCATGATCAGATGAAGCATCAGCAGAGTGAGCAGCTGCGTATGTTCGCGTGTCGCCTCCCGGGAGCGTAGTAAATACTTCGCTGATTCGCATAAGGAATAATTGTGGCGTAGTAGGCCCTTCGCGACTGTATACTTGCATTAATGCATTATAGGACAGTCTTAAACGGTCAATGTTACTCGCACAGACGACCTTTTCTTGCGGCATGCTTGAAGTGTTTATTTAAAAAATCCCAGCATATCCACGGAGTGAATGATGATGAGCGGGCGAAGCTCCGGAGGTTCATCGGTAAACCGCGAATCTTCCGTGAAATTCGCCCAGTACATCATCAAAGACGTGACATTATATGGCTTTATGGTCGGTGAAATGGAGGGAGAGCGGTTCCTGGATGGGTCGTAGTCGAAAGTTTGCAAAGACGAGATCGATGCAGGTTCTTCGGATGGTGGTTGGTTGCATGTGGTCAAACGATACGCATGTGAGACCATATCGCGATGCCATGTGTTGTATGGCATCGCGATCGTCATCGTCATCAGCGTCATCGTTATGACGCATAGTGGGTACATTCCATGTGGTGTGCCATGATGGCAGCGTCATCGTCATCACACAGGACCTTGAATATCGAGGTGGCTACTACGTACTACAAACTACAGGGGACGCACGATTCACGGCATAAGGAGCTTCGCCCCTAAAACGATGCGAGGCTACCGATTGGTAAGGCGATGCAAACGGGTCCCAATCACGCTGATCGCCCCGAGATCTTTGAGGGGGAGCCCTCTGGACATCATTGCTGGGACTTTGGTGCCGCTCTGCGCCCGTTCGTTCGCTACGTGGAGGCTGCTGCAGGCTGCCGGCCGGTCTGTCTTGCTCGAGTTATCGAAACATTAATGGCCAAGTTGATTAAGTTATTTGCATTGAATGTTCAAGGAAAGTGCTCCGCGAAATCGAGCAATGTTGCCGCCTGGAGCACGCTCAATGTCGACTGCTCCCGGTGTTGTCCGCTTACCATCAATTTTCACGCTGCACGTATGGCGAGGACTTCTTGTCATAACTGTTCTGTGGCTTTGGCGTACTCATAATGACTTGCCTGTCCGTTTTCTACCACTGACTGCAGCGTTTAGGCGTCGGCTTGCATGTCTGCACTGTAGCGCAATGTTTGTGTATATAGCGTGCAGATCCTGCTCGATTGAGAAGCGTGCTCCATCGGTTAAGTTCCGTCGTTCAGAGTTTTAAGCATATGACGAACGACGTGTGATGACACTCAAAAAAGTGAAACGATCGTTGCAGGCAACAGCCTTTGGTTAGATCAAGGTTTTCAGCAGCTGCTGTGTAAGCGTGTAGCAAGTACTTAAAATCGAGACGAGACAATTCGAAGGTTGGGAGCACGAACAATGGGCATGCACCAGAGGATGGTGCTCCGAGATATTGACAGGTTTTCTCGCGTTCAATTATGCAGCATATTTTAATTTCTACGTTGGTTAATCGACGTTTTCTGACTAGTTCATGGTCGTTTGAAAGCGGCTGAACAGAATTAGTGTAATCATACTGCTCTTAATAAATACAAAGCTTTCTCATTGGGAAGTCGTAATAAGATTTCTATGGAATAAAATATTGTAAATCGCTCTGAACGGTCGATTCCCATTGGAGCGTGGTGCGATCATTCTACAAAGTAATCAATCTTGCTACAGCGAGGAAAGGAATAAATATAATCGGCCAAAGAGGCAAGAAAGAAGGTAGGAAAGAACGTTCTCTCTCCTCTTCTTGGCTCTTTTCTACGATTTTTCCCACTTTTTACCAAATTGCACTACCAACGTCAAATCAAACGCGAACAGCGGTGTGCGTGGCGCAGGCATAAGCAACGCCATAGTGCGCGCCGTCGGGTCATCACCAATGACAGGCGCACACATCCGGTTCGGCAACGCTCCACGAGCGACAGCATGGATGTGACGCACGAGTGGCAAATGGCATGAG
>JALIZH010027365.1:0-11332 GCA_030522465.1 Rhipicephalus appendiculatus
CGCGTTTCTCCGTTCTATACTGACGTAAGAGATCACTCGATCGAGCGACGTGTTCCGTTGCTCTTTAGTGTTAGACATCGGTCGGACGCCTTTCGTACGACAGGCGTCCGATCCATGTCTAAAGTAGCGTCGGCGCGCCCAGAAGCACGAGTGTGCGAGTCACCGTCGAGCCAATGCAACCGACGACGATCGCGCAAGAGAGAGAGAGAAACAATTTTATTGACGTGAAAAAGATTTTCACAGAGGGACGGCGGTTAGGCCATGCCTGGCCGCCACCTCCTCGGCACGTCGTATGGCCCGGAGCTGTACCTCGAAGCTCGGATTGCGGAGTGCACTTTCCCACGCCTCGGGCGAGGGAGTGGTCAGGAGATCAGGCGGGGGAGGATCCTCGCTGCAGGTCCCATAACATGTGAGAGAGGGGAGGCGACTGAGCCACACTGCGAGCAATGCGGACTGAAAATATCGGGGTAAATGTGTGTGTATATCTGTGGGCACGGAAAGGAGTTCGTTTGGAGGCGACGCCACGCGATCTCTTGTGGTTTCGTGAGTTTGGGATGCGGCGGTGGTTTGGTTCGTCGCGCGAGGCGATAGTGCTGGGCTATTTCGTGATAGGAGGTCAGGGGCTCACCGAGGTCCTCGGGGTCCGTGGCTCGGCCCATCGCTCGGTTGACGAATTCTCGAGCTTGCCGGTGGGCGGCCTCGTTACCCGGGTTTCCCGCGTGCGCCGGGACCCAGACGAGAGATATGGGAATTTGATCCTCGTCTTCACGGTAGGCGAGGAACCTAAGGAGCCGTAGGGTACCGGGAGCAACGGTACCGCGAGCGAAATGGGAGATGGCAGTGTTCGAGTCAGTGAGAATCGTGGTGAACCCGGAGGATACCGCGAGAGCTATAGCCGCTTCCTCGGCTTCGGCGGTGTGGAGGGCTCGGACGGAGCCGGCTACTCGTAAGACGGCGTTGGTGTCAATAGGGGTGCGAGTAGCCATCACGCTGAGCGCGTGGGCGCTTGGTTGAGTGGGGTAGCGGGTCGCGTCGACGTAGGCCGCATCGGTCCGCGAGGCGTAGACGTCGCATAATGCTTGGGCTCGTGGTCGCCGTCGACCGTCGTGGTGTCCAGCAAGCATATTTTTCGGCAATGGCTTGATAAAAAAACGTCGACGTAAGGGTGGAGGTATTGAGATCGGGTCTGCGCCTGATGGCAAGGCGGAGATGCTGATGCGCGCGAGTATCCAGCGGCCGGTCTTGCTGCCGCGAAGTCGCTGGAGTTGTGCTGTACGGTGCGCTTCAATCAGTTCGTCGATAGTGTTGTGGATGCCGAGGCTGAGGAGATGCGACGTAGAGGTCGTACGGACGAGGCCAAGAGCCGTCTTATACACTTTGCGGATGAGTCGGTCAACTCTGTCTCGCTGTAAAGCCAAACGCAAGCGTGACGCCTCGTGGTCGGAATGCTTCCCCAGATTCACGTCCTCACTCTTCACGAACAGTTCAAAGGGCTCTGAACTTTTGTTAGTCTGTTTCATCGATATAGCAATTAGAAGCACACACTCGGCCCGTTTTCGACGTAGCTATCGGCGTCGCCGTGCCGTCTCGTGTATGTATAGGTGTGCATGTCCCGGGGCATTCCCCATGAAATGCCCCAACCTTTTGCTCGACCATCTGCGATTTTATTGGTAATAATTCAGGGCTATTGATCTATCAAACAGTCTCCTCCCCAAAATATTTTTTTTTGCGAAAAATGTTTTCAACACCGCAAGCCACATGAAATGTTTTTCGGAAAGCTCAACCCACCGCGGTAGTCTAATGGTTATGGTGCTCGAGTGCTGACCCGAAGGTCGAGATATTTCGATGGAGGGGAAATGCTAGAGGCCCGTGTACTTAAATTTAGGCGTATGTTAAAGAACACCAGATGGTCATAAAATGTCCGGAGACCTCCACTGCGACATCCCGCACATTCATATATATGTTGCGGGTGCAGGGGCTCTTGTCAGGCATTGTTCGCCTTTTGCTCCTGTACCTTTCTTGAAATTGCATTCAAGATGAAATAAACATTCACTCATTCATTCATTCATATCAAGTTTTGGAAAGTAAAACTCCCACAATTATTATTGTTATTCCGAAAGCGCGTTGTCAACGAATCTGTTGTTCGTAATTAGGTTAGGGCGAAATTTGCTCTGGAAAATGATTGTGGGCTTGCCCCTCAATATAAGCGTTATGAACTTTTACGCTTTCGGACGTCTTCTGTTCTGACTTAAATATGGAAAGTATGGTCCACATCTGGGCGTCCCCCGAATTCCTGAAGCGAGAGAGCGCTCAGACCGTAGTGGCTAACGTTCAGCTTTCAGCACAAGCGGCTTGCTGAAATCGCGGAGCTTGGGAGCTGTGGTCTCATCAGTTGCACTGGTAAATGGTTTAACTACGCTGTAGTGAGGTTCACAATAACTCCACTTCACGCGTTTTTTGGATTAATACACTGAGGGCCACCGTGAGCTCTACGCAGCGTGGTATGACCACACAATAAAATGCAATCATTCCCAAATAACTTTGCAAATTCTTAATGTCGTGTGGGCAAGGGTAATCCGTAATGGCGCGAAGATTCGCGGCTTTGGTACGCAGCTGGCCATCGTCCATGATAGAGTCAAGCAACTAAACCTTTGAGCATGCTAGTTAGGTATTTACATCCATGGAGCGGGACGCTCCATGGATGCATTTTCCGAAGAATGATAGCAAGGTGTTCCGAGGGATCTTGGAACGTTCTGCAATAAGATGACAACATAGTCCATGTGTGTAAATGCGAACTTGTACATCACCTCATCGAGAACTATATCCATCAGGCATTGAAGAGAACTAGACGAGTTTTTCAAGCCGGATAGCATGAGGACAAATTTGTGGAGCCCTTTATAGCACGTGAATGCTGTCTTAGGGTTGTCGCTTTTTTCTATCGCTATTTGTGGGAAACCGCAGCATAGGAGTGCATGCAGGCTCTTCCACGAATTATAGCTAACTGCGCACTCTGGCACACGAACGAATAGACACACGAATACAAGCACTTACTTACAACTGCATTTTATTTCGATGGAACAAACATGTATATATGCATAGAGAATTGCACATGCGTGAGTCTTCGCGTGTCTCTTCTTCGTCCGCGTGTCGAGTGCGCTGTAATGTATAATGAATCCTCATCAACTAGGCCCGGTGAAAAACCTTTCTACAGTTCTTCCGCGAACATGGGCGTGAACGGCTCTAGCGTGCGGACGAGCTGGCGCTTTTGGGTGTGTTTGAATGCGCACTTGTCGTTAGTAAAACAGAGGGGGAAAGATGCACCGTCGAGTCAGAAGCACAGTGCAGTACAAGAGACGCCGAAACAAACGGACACAAATTACTGGTGCAAGTGACTCGAAAACCGCCGTTGGCCAAATCCTGAACTAGGTGTCGCACCGAAACAACATTGGTATGGCCAGTCCAGGACGATAAATGAAACCACAAACCAAAGAGGTTTAAAAAAAATGCTGCAGTGGGTTTTATTTCCCAGGAGTAAAGCCGTGCCCACCGATGGCGGCTGCGCCCGCCATAGTATAGGGGCATGAGGAACTGTTAGCGTTCGGCGAAGAAAAATGGGAAGTTTTATTGTACATAAAGAAACAAAACAAAGAAAACAAGTAAAACAGTATGTACATTTCATAAATGAGCACTAAAACACCAATTTATCTCCGTGTATCCGAATGTGACAAGTTAAAGAAACAATAAAATGAAGCGAATTGTTCACATGTCAGAGAATGTCATGCACGCATGCATACTAGAGTGGGCCCTTCGTTAGTACGGAACAACTGGGAACTCCAGCTGTCTCTTCCTTACTCTGAAGAAACGTGTGTGCCATCGTCGAAGGAAAGCCTCTTCGCCGTGTGTTTCCAGCTGCTCATTGAGGTAATTCCACACAATGAGTCGTGTTTTCTGGAGTGCGGGATAGGCGCCTTTATGAGGTTTGCGGCGTGCTTCCGCTAAACAGCGTCGCCATCAGAGTCCGTACAAGGTCACTGTAAAGACCAGTCTTGCGAACAGCCCACGTTCTGTTTTCATGAGGGTTGTGCGAAAGCCAAAGAGGCGTCGCACCATGTGCCACACGCATTTCGTCACCGAGCACTCGAACATGGCATGTTGTTCCGTCTGCCTTCTGTCGCAGTTGGGACAGTGGTCATTTGGAACGACTCCCCATTGTGCTAAACTCTCACGCGTAAGCAATGCCGTCCATCTTCTCAACCAGTCAAACTCGCGCACTTCGTCAGGTATGCGATTGCAACGCCATCGTTTCCATTCCGTCGTGCTGGATTCTTTTTCTTCCTCTTTGTTGTGTATGCTACTTGTCACCATTTCACTTATCTGCTGAGATGAAACATCTTCCAGACTGCATGAACCTATTGATTCGACGGTTCTTTTTGTGGTGTCCGGCCAAGCACCGCATTTGATCAAGTCGATAATGCGCAGGCGCACGAAACGAATAAAAAGCATGCGCTGCATCTTGCCCGGCGCTTATCGGGACCGGGCCACGCAACGATGAACATGTGGCAATAAACGTCTCTCGCCCCTCAGAAACTTGTCTGCTCCTTTTCGCACGAACCGACGCTGACACAACAACTGGCGACGAAGAATGGGATTTTGAAGCCGTCGTTCTTCAATTTGGAAGTGTGCAAAGCCGGTGACTTCCATCATGACTGAGGCCGAGGCAGCGGGGACGCACTTCGCCGGGAGACTGGGCCAGATGGAACCTTTCGACGAGTCCGCCAGCGACTGGGCTTCGTACGAAGAGCGCCTTACGTCGTTCCTGATTGTCAACCGTGTACCTGACAGCGACAAGGTGCACGCGTTCTTGAGTATCATCGGTCCCAAGACGTACGGGCTGTTGAAGTCATTAACAGCTCCAGAACTGCCTTCTACAAAGAGTTTCGAAGTCCTCAAGAAAGTTTTGAGCGACCACCTGTCCCCGAAGCCGTCCGTTATTGGAGAGCGGGCCAAGTTTCACCGGAGGTGTCAAAAGGAAGGCGAGTCCTTATCTGAGTTTGTCGCCGAGCTTCGTAAACTGTCGCAAACTTGCGAGTTTGGAAGCGCGCTGGACGAGTCCCTTCGGGACCGCTTCGTGTGTGGCCTGTTACGAGAAGACATTCAGCGAGTGCTTTTCACAGAAGATAGTAAGCTAACGTTCCAGAAAGCGGTGGAGCGGGCTCTGGCCATGGAAGCAGCTAAAAAGAGTGCTGCCGAGGCACGCGGCGGCGACTTCTCAGTCGGCGATTTGCACAAGGTGCAAGCTGAGTACCCAGAAAACAAGTAAAAGCTGTTTTCGCTGCGGTTCGCCAAAACACAGGAGTGAAGCGTGCCCACATGTGGACGCTACCTGTTTCAACTGCGACAAAAAAGGACATATCCAGAGAGCGTGCCGAAGTGGTCGTAAGAGTTCGTCTAAGAAGTCAAAGAAAACGAATGTCAAGATGCTGACGGTTGTGTCGCGGAAAGCTTCGACCCTCAGTCTAAACGGCGTGTCGACGGCTGAGCTCGTCCCAGTCACCGTACAGATGACCATCGACGGCGTCTTGGTGAACATGGAGCTAGACACGGGAGCGGCTGTTTCCGTCATGTCAACGACTCAGTTCCGTCAGCTCTTTCCATATGCTGTCCTGGAGCCCACTACAGTAAAGCTTCGTACCTACACAGGAGCACTGGTACGACCCCAGGGGGTGTCCTCGGTCAACGTGCGGCACGGCGAACATTTGGCACGTCTTCCGCTCTACGTCGTGGACCACAAGGGACCACCTCTACTGGGCCGGGAGTGGCTACACGCCGTCCAACTGGACTGGGCGAAAATGTGGAATCTGAATAACATTTCAAGGTCAGACGCAACCCATATCAGCTTAAAAAAAGAGGCTCGACGCATTGTTGGCGAAGTACCAACCCCTTTTCAAAGACGAGTTAGGCACGATAACTGAAGAGCGTGCCGAACTTTTTCTTAAACCTGATATGAAGCCGAGATTCCTAAAAGCCAGGAATGTTCCATTTGCATTGCAAAAAGCTTTTGATGCCGAGTTGGCTAAAATGGAGAAACTGGGCATTATATCGCCGGTTACGACGTCGGAATACGCTACGCCGGCGGTACCGGTAATCAAGCAAGACGGTAGCATAAGGATTTGCGGCGACTACAAGACAACCGTTAACCCGTGCCTTGATGTCGACCGCTACCCATTGCCGAAGGTGGAAGACCTGTTCGCAGCTTTGTCGGGAGGTAAGCATTTCTCAAAGATTGATCTCAATCGGGCCTATCAGCAAGTGGTTATGTCTGAGTCGTCGAAACAATACCTCACGTTAAATACGCAGAAAGGATTGTTTGCTGTTCATCGACTCGCGTTTGGAATTTCATCCGCACCCGGAATTTTCCAAAGAATAATAGACACCATGCTGAAGGGCTTACGCGGAGTTTGCTGCTACCTAGACGACATCCTGGTGACTGGTAAAGATAGCGAAGAACATTTCATGAACCTAGAAGCTGTGTTAAAACGACTTCTCGAAAGAGGCGTCCGCGTCAAAAAGGAGAAATGTTCGTTTTTCCAGCAGGAACTTCGCTACCTTGGTCACAGGATCACCGCACAAGGCATCTCGGCAACGACGGAGAAGCTTGACGCACTCCTCAAGGCACCAGCCCCTAAAGACAGGCAGCAGCTGCAGGTCGTTCCTGGGAGTCGTCAATTTCTACGGCAAGTTCCTTCCTAATCTAGCAACGGTAGCGCAACCATTTTTCATGTTGCTACGTAAAAACGCCCCGTGGTGCTGGGATAAGCGCTGCCAGGAAGCGTTCAACAAGATTAAGAGCTTGCTAGCTTCTCCACCCATTTTGGCGCACTACGACTCGTGCAAACCGCTACAGCTATCATGCGATGCATCACAATATGGTTTAGGCGCGGTTCTTTCTCATGTTTTGGATGATGGCAGCTCTAAGCCAATCGCTTTCGCATCGCGGACGTTGACCGATGCCGAAAAAAAATACAGCCAGCTTGAGAAAGAGGCCCTTGCAATAATATTTGGTGTTAAGAAGTTCCATTTCTACATTTATGGTCGTTCATTCACATTAGTTACCGACCATAAACCACTTCAGACAATCTTGGGCCCGACAACCGGCATTCCGACCATCGCGGCGGCACGTTTGCAGCGCTGGGCTGTCACACTATCAGCTTATCGGTATTCTCTCATCTTCAGACGGTCAAGCGAGAACGCTGAAGCCGATTTCTGCTCCCGCCTCCCGCTATCAGTTATGGAAGATGAAACACAAGATCGAGAGGAAACCTTCTATTCATTGCGGTTGCAATCAATGCCAGTTTCGAGCCAAGACATTGCGCGGACAACAGCTCGGGACCCCTTGCTTTGTAAAGTGACCGATTTTGTTGTTGCGGGGTGGCCATCATCTGTGACTGAAAAAGATTTGAAGCCTTTTTTTTGACAGACGGAACGAGCTCACAGTTCACCAAGGCTGCATCATGTTCGGGATGCGAGTGATCGTGCCGGCAAAGTTGCGCAGCTTGCTGCTGGACGAACTCCACGAAGGGCACCCAGGCATCGTGCGCAGCAAGCAACTGGCGCGGAGCTACGTGTGGTGGCCGTCCATCGAGGCGGACCTCGAGCATCGTGTCAAGGCTTGCGTAAGTTGTCAAGAACAACGTGGCGAACCATGCAAAGCGCCCCTTCATCCTTGGTCTTGGCCAACAGCACCGTGGCAGCGTGTGCATGTAGATTTTGCTGGCCCCTTTTTGCACGCAATGTTTCTTGTGGTCGTGGACGCTCACTCCAAGTGGCCGGAAGTGTTAGTTATGCGCTCGACTACGGCGGACGCTACAGTTGACAGATTGAGAGAACTGTTTGCGCGGTTTGGTTTCCCTGAAACCATTGTCTCTGATAACGGCCCGCAGTTCATCTCGGAAGAGTTCAAGCTTTTTGTGAAAAGAAATGGGCTGTCGTCACGTACTTACAGCACCGTATCATCCCAGCTCAAATGGGCTTGCAGAGCGTTTTGTTCAGACACTTAAAATCGCTCTTCGTAAACCTACTGGAAAGGACACGTTACAGCTAAGACTACAAAAGTTTTTGCTTGCTTATCGCAACGCTCCCCATGCGACAACTAATGAGTCACCAGCAAACTTGTTCTTGCACCGTCGGCTGCGAAGTCGACTCGATGTGGTCAAGCCAGAGGTGGGAGGAAGGGTTGCGTATAATCAGTTCAAGCAAACCATGGCTCGCCCACGTCGTGATCATGACATAGCAGTCGGTGACCGAGTGATGGCTCGCAATTATCGTGGCAGACCCAAATGGGTCCCTGGCGTTGTGGTGGGGCAGTCAGGCCCTTTGTCTTTCACCGTTCGTGTTACCACTCCCAGGGGCAGTTTCACCTGGCGTCGTCACAAGGACCAGCTGCTCGGGCGGACCTCAGATCCAGACCGCGAGGCATCGGACCAGGAGGGATCAGAGTTCCTGGTGGTTCAGCCGAGCGTCGATCCAGTGACATCCTCCGCTCCTACCACCAGTGGTCCTGACGTTTCGCAAGAGATCCAGACGGAGGGTGCAAGACGCTACCCGTTGAGAAACCGTCGACCACCTCAGAAATATCAAGCTGGAGTTTAGCTTGGTAGAGTAGCCAATATAAAAGGGGAGGGATGTGGTGTCCGGCCAAGCACCGCATTTGATCAAGTCGATAATGCGCAGGCGCACGAAACGAATAAAAAGCATGCGCTGCATCTTGCCCGGCGCTTATCGGGACCGGGCCACCCAACGATGAACATGTGGCAATAAACGTCTCTCGCCCCTCAGAAACTTGTCTGCTCCTTTTCGCACGAACCGACGCTGACACAACACTTTTTAAGTCACTAGCAGCTCCGTAAAACTTCAGCTGAATTTCCGCTCGTGGTCCAATGTACGGAGTTGACGTGAAGGTTACTTTTAGTGTACTACTCCAGTGCATTAATAGCCTGTACCCGGGATAATTTCCGTCATCGAAAAGCTTCTGCGTTGTTTTTGCAGCCAGTGCTCTCGTGAACAAATGTATGTCTGGGAGGCCAAGGCCTCCACGGCTTGTGGGAAGCTGTAAAAATTTCCTTTGAACTTCTGCTGGTGTCTCTCCCCAGTGGAAGGCTCCCACAATGGAGGCGCGGCGTCCTGTTACACGGCGAGGAAGAAGGGCCTTGTATGCTATGTAGAACGCAAAAGCGCATGCCTGCGTCTGTTGATTTCGCCGTTAGTGGCAACTTAAAATTTGTGGCTGTTGATATGACGTCTGTGGACCTCTTAACTACTTCTTCCCAGGTTCTTTTTGAGACATCTTCTTCAAAGTAAACGTCCAACACCTTTACATCTTGAACATATTCGATGTCTCCTGGCAATAGTTCTCTGAAGCTCCCGAAACATAATGCTTTACATTTGGCTGTGTTTAAAAAAGCACCGGACAGACAGGAATACTCAGCAAAAACGTCAAGGAATGTACTATAGCTAGACAAGTTACGAAAAAACTACCGTAATATCATCGGCCTATGCGACAATTTTGAAGGTTTCACTGCCTGGCGTCGGGAAACCCACTATACGCTTGCAGTTTACAACCTTTCTAATGAAAGGCAAGATGAATAATACCGGGGACAACGGACAGCCCTCTCTCACTCCTTTTTGAGTTGGAAAGCTTCTGATGACTTCATTGTTGAAATACAGACAGCTTGATTGATCCTGATAAAGTATTTCTACCAGTCGCACATATTGCTCTGGGAGGCCAAAGATGCGCCAAACAGAGAAAAGGTACCTGTGTTCCATTCTATGAAATGCTTTGGCCTGATCAAGAGAAATAATAAGTCCTGAGATCTGTTTTTCTTTTGGCATATGCGAACAGATCCCTAATAATTTTAAGAGGCATGAAGACGGAACGCCCTGGTACAGCACATGACTGCAAGGGTGACATATCTCCTCCAAGAAAGGCCGCAGACGCCGTGATAGCAGCGTGGCTACTAACTTATAGTTTGTGTTTAGCAGGATAATAGGCTCCACTATTTTGGATCAGGCGGCTCCATATCCTATTTCAGCATTAGAGTCACCCTTCAATTCCGGAAGGACTGCGGTTTTTGGCCACCGCATAACAAAAGATTCATGAGATCCGTGATCGCATCTCCCAAGATAGCGAAGGAACGCAGATAAAACCCCGTGAGTATTCCGTCTGGGCCTGGTGACGTGGACGCATTCATTGATTTTAGGGCGTGCCATACTCTTTATCAGTTTCTGGACATAATGCTTACCCGTCTTCCGAGCGTAGTGACGGCAAACCTCCGCAAAAGGCCGAGAGTTTGGCACTAAACTCGACATCCTGTGCGTCATGGTCTGCAGCAAAGAGTCAACAATGATGCCATCCTCTCTCAGCGCCTCATCGATGTAGCGGCGCTGACATCGACGATCACGGATACTCTGCGCGAAGGCCAAGTTCCCGATTTCATGTGTCGATAAGCGGAGTTCTTTTGCGAGCCTTGCAGCGTGAGACCTCGGCCTTAAAAGGGCCTGATAATTGATTTTTGTGCTTCAACATCTTCGAGCAAAGCGAACGTGGTTGACCCACCTCTTTTTATAATTTGAATGCCCCGGAGAACCTCATTCATATTGGCCGTGAGGCGAGCATGGCATGCTTTTCCTGCCTGCTGAGCTATGATGCGCCAGCGAAATTTCAAGCGCTCCCATGTGGCCGGACTTACGCAACCCACTTCTGCCAGTGAGGCCGCCAGCTCAGTTTGAAGCATGGAAATGCTTTATTCATCAGGAAGAATAGTTCGTTCCATCCTGCACGATCTGTGAATTCGCGTTCCTGGGCTCACGCTAAGGGGGAAGAGTAACGGAGCGTGATCACTGAGTTTCTGCTGACTTGGCGCAAGCTGAACAACCTCACATGCTTGTAGGTTGTGTATGAAGTCGTCGGGTACATAAACTCTGGCTCGGGCTGCGACGAAACCATCTGCCAGCTTCAGATATTTAATTGCTGAAGTTCTCTGGCGTACAAATTGTAGCATCTCGTCCAGTGTGGTATCCAAGCACGCGGTTGAAATCTCCGACAAGCACATATGATAGCGGCTCGAGCAAAAAAATTTCTGACACCTTTATAGCACCCGTTTCTTTCTGATCTCTCACGGGCGTATATACGTTGACAAATGTCACACGTTTGCAGTTAAGTAGCACATCTACTGTTACTATGCGGCCATCGGTGTCAACAAAACAGTGAGCACCCTTCCTCAGCGTAGCGTTCATTCATCGTGATCATCATCATCGTGTGGTCTCTCACCGGGTG
>JALIZH010027366.1:0-26450 GCA_030522465.1 Rhipicephalus appendiculatus
TATGAGACGTTAATTGCTGATCATTGTCCAACTACAATCCTCTTTCCATGTGAATGCAGTATCTTCCACTAATCGGTGACTCACCTGAAAAAAAAATTAAAGTTGATATCTTAAATCAGCGTAATATAGAAATTAGCAGTACAAGTCTAGACCGGACTAAGGACGCAAACCACCAATATAATTTACTAAGTGACAATTTGAAAAAAAAAATTATTGCGCAGTCTACTGTCATCAGCGCAAAGGGATACCAAAAAAGCCTATCTGTCCATGGATGACGAGTGGTATATGGATGACGTGTGGTATATTTAAATTTAACCAATTTTTTTAATGTATCAAAATTAAGGGCCATATATTTTGTTTTTTTCATAGTCAGTTATACTGCATAGAATTATGGGGCCATACGTATTGTTCCTACTTATATCCACTGGTAGTGTCAGAACCGAGCAATTCGATTTTTTGTCGAACGCAAGTTATGCGCAGCTCCCTTCCAAGCCACTCTTTAACAACTTCAATCATGCCTCTTAACTTGCTCGCAGAGTATAAAACTACAATTATGATTGCGGACTATTGTTAGTTACACAATTATGGTTCATAATTGTATAAATAAGAATAGTCCCCTTCATAGTTCATAATTTTTTTCCTCCCGGTTTCACACACGAGGCTACGAAGCCGGCACTTCTTACTGCCACTTGTAAAAAATGTATTTGGCAAAAGGCGCCTGTCTAGCGTTGGTTGCACTTTGTTGAAAAATCTACCTGCCGAAATAAAACAAAGTAAAAACTTTCCTGTTAACCTGAAGCGCTATTATAAAAACCTCTATAATGTTTATAATCTAATTGAAATGCGTTGTCAGCTACCTTCAAAAAAAAGTCACAGTTTCGCCACTACGGCGAAGCAATGAATGCGACAGCAAGAAATAAGAATGTCACACGAAGAACGACGAGCGGCTCGATACTTGCAGCGGGCCGCTGCAGCACAAAAACACACCATCTCCCGCTAAAGGGAACCATGTGTAGATGTGAAGCAGCGGGCGCTAACGCTTACACTAGCGGCAGCGTTGACGCTGGCGCTCATCGCAGCGTTGTGCAGGAGAGAAAACTGGGGAGGCGCAAAGCAGGCAGGTGATGGAGCAGTGTTTCCTACTGGAACATGCCAATCGCTGCTAATGGGCAATGAGAGACAGAAGACTCCGACTGGACACAGAGACCCGCACTCCGCTTTTAGGTTAACGCGCACGCTGCGAATTTTTATTGTTCAACAACGCACAGGAGAAATCGCCCACCGGCACCACCTTGGAGGTCAAGATCCATTGCCATATATACGGGGTGGCCAGTGAACGGTTGTGCAGAGCGAGCAGTCGGTTTTTTCAACCAAGAAACTCGCTAGCAGACGCTGCCGGCGTCGGCGTCGCGAGGGCGAGAGAGGGGGGGAGCGTAGGAGAGGAGAGAGAGGGGGTGACACGCATGCGCAGTGGGAGTGTGAACGCCGCGGGCAGGGATGCGTAGATGAGAGAGGGGGAGCGGAGGAGAGAGAGGGTGGACGCGAATGCGCAGTGGGAGTGTAGACGCCGCGGGCCGGGATGCCTAGAGGAGAGAGGGGGGAGTGTAAGAGGGGAGAGAGGAGGGGAGACGCATGCGCAGTGAGGATGTGGCTGCCCCGGGGAGGGGATGCCTGGAGGAGAGAAAAGGGGGAGAGGAGGTTCTCTTATTTTTATTTTTTAAAGGGCTTGCGCATGCGCAGTAAGGGTGGGCACGCGGCACACCACCACCACCGGATTAAGCTTCGCCATAAGATGCTTCACATCTAAAAAGGACGTAGAACCCGATGCTCTTAGAAATTTCCTTTTCTTTTAAATGGTGGAGTGACTCCTCTGCGTCTCCTGCCGCGTGGTGGCATCCGAGGTGTTTCCGCGTTCTTTTTCTTTTTTTCGTTCCTCATCACGAGCGGGCACAGAAAGGGGCATTTTTGAGATGTGAAGCATCTTATGGCCGAGCTTAATCTGGTGTGCGGCGTGACATCCCCTTACTGCGCATGCGCAATCCCTTTCAAAAAAAAAATAAATAAAAAACCTCCCTTTCCCCCTCTCTCTCCTCTAGGCATCCCTCCCCCGCGGCAACCACACCCTCACTGCGCATGCGCCTCCCCTCCTCTCTCCCCTCCTACGCTCTCCCCTCTCTCCTCTAGGCATACCTGCCCGCGGCGTCCACACCTCCCACTGCGCATGCGCGTCCCCCCTCTCTCTCCTCTCCTACGCTTCTCCCTCTCTCCTCTAGGCATCCCTGCCCGCGGCGTCCACACTCCCACTGCGCATGGGCGTACCCTCCTCTCTCTCCTCTCCTACGCTCCCCCTCTCTCGCCTCGCGACGCCGACGCAGGCAACGTCTGCTGGTTGGAAAAACCGACTGCTCGCGCCGCACAACCGTTCACTGGCCACTCCGTATATATGGCAATGGATTTCGACCTGCAATGTGGTGCCGGTGGGAGATTTCTCCTGTGCGCTGTTGAACAATAAAAATTCGCATCGTGCGCGTTAACTAAAAGCGGACTGCGGGTCTCTGTGTCCAGTCGGAGTCTTCTGTCTCTCATTGCCCATTAGCAGCAATTGATATGTTCCAGTAGGAAACACCGCTCCATCACTGTGTGCTTTGCGCCTCCCCAGTTTTCTCTCCTGCGCAACGCTGCGATGAGCGCCAGCGTCAACGCCGCCGCCAGTGTAAGCGTTAGCGCCCGCTGCTTCACATCTACACATGGTTCCCTTTAGCGGGAGATGGTGTAATTTTTTTTGTCCGCGTCTCAAGGGCAGTTTTCAGTTTGAAAGGAAATGTAGGAGCGTTGCGTGATAGAAAACACGCTCAAGCTCCTCCGAGATCTCCGTATCGCGAGCGGTAAATGGTGCATATGAATAGCTCGCCGTTATATCGCCGCCACAAGGATGGTGCGTGGCTGTGTTGGATAGCGCAACAGGCTGCTGCGCGAGGGGTCGCTGGTTCGAGTCCCCGGCCAGGTGCTTTGGAATTTTTTTCTACTAATTTATTTTGTGCCTTTTTATATATATAAATATATATACATATCCGGGACATGACGGCGACGGCAAAAATCAGGCGAGAGTGTCCATATATTTGCTATCGCAATAAAAGTAAACAGTTCAAATTGCAGTTGTGTATATGTATATCCGTAAACTTTTTTTATGGATCCATACTAGCCTAATGCTAATGATGTAAATGTTTTCTCATGCATATATTAATTCATGTCTCTTTCTGGCCAATTAAATTCAATTCAATTCGATTCAGTTTAATAATTCAGCCCCAAATAAACTTACATGCGCGTTTCGTTAGACATCAAGATTAAAAAAAAATGAAGCACGTTAACCAAGCAGCATAGAATAAGAGTGTCCTGTTGTTACAAAAATGCTTGAATGGTTTGGGTATACTAAAATATTACTTCTATTGTATACGCGCCGGCCATTTACTTGATAGCAAAGTGAACGATGCGGAAGAGAGTCAAGTCGAAAATCTAATAAGTTTGTTCTTCACCTGTATCAAGGAAGTGTTTAATCATTTCTTTTATTCATACCTCACATCGCGTTCCATCACTGTGAGTGCCTTTTACTAATCCTTTTTTGGAGGAGTGGCACCGGTAATAGCAGCTTGTTCTTCGGTAGTCCTAAGGTGAAACGAAAGACGTGTTTGCAATCTGCTTGAAATGTGATTTTGAATCTGCGCATATTTTTTTATAAGTCGCAATATGTAGTGTAGGTCGCATTTCACATATTGGAAATAAATTTTGAAGAACGACTGAATGCTAATAGTGTACGTTCTTTATAGTACATTGCAGATTCATCTCAATGCGAACTACAACAAAATTAGCATTGCATACTTCTTCTGTGGAAAAAAAAAAGGCAGGTGGGGTAAAATATTCGCAAATCCCTTGCGCACTTCTACCGGCAGCGTAGCAGCATTATCATGGACACTGAAAAAATTACAATAAACAATCCTGTTTTTTATTGTACGGAGCACAGAATTTATGCCGCGGAAGAATATACGTTTTATAAAGTTCACTTTAATGTGCTATGAATAACGTACCCTAAAATAGTTCTGTAAATTGTAGAAATTGTCTAGGTCACATAATTGCTGGGATGGGAATTGCGAAGGGGAACGCGATTCAGTTGACAAGTATATTATGAACTTTTCTACGATGTATAAAACGATAGTAGGCGCTGAAACACCACTCATTAACAAGCCTGCGTCAGCATAATGAAAACATGAAACACAGGCTGAGGGCAGTAAAAAAAGTGAGTTTCGCCACTAGCGCGAAGCAATGAATGCGAAGCAAGAAATTAGAATGTCACACGAAAAACGACAAGCAGCTCGATACTTGCAGCGCGGCGCCGCAGCAAAAAGGACGCTCGAAAAGGACGCATATGTATACACAGCACATGCGTGAACTAACAACTCTCATAGTTGTTACGTGCTTGTATTTGAGCAACACGCTGCGAGTGTCCACAGTGCAGAAGCCACGCTGCTGTTGTTGCTGATGCTCTGACATGGCTCATACCCACTCAGGGGGGATTGGTCAAGAATTGATTATGCTACTGTTAGACCTTCCGACGCTGTTTGAAATTTCTTTTTCTTTAAACTGTGACACGTGGAATGACCCCTCTGCGTCTCCTGCCACGCGGTGGCACCTGACGCCAAGTGTGCCTGGTGTTCTTTTTTTTTGTCCTTCTACATCATGAGTGGTACAGAAGGGGGCCACTTTTTTTGAAAGAAACTGTAAAAGCGTTGCGTGATACAAAACACGCTCAAGCTGTTCCGTGATCTGCGTACCGCGAGCGGCAACTGGTGCATATGAATAGCTCGCCGTTATATGGCCGGTACAAGCATGGCGCGTGGCTGTGTTGGCTAGCGCAGCAGGCTGCGGAACGAGGTGTCGCTGTTTCGAATCCCCGATCAGGTGCTTTGGAATTTTTTTATGCTGACTTATTTTTCTTTATATCTTTTATATATATAAATACATATACCTATCCGGGACATGACGGCGACGGCAAATATCAGCCGAGAGTGTACATATAATTGCTATCGGAATAAAACAAATTTACTTCGGAGCTCAAGTGCTATCCTCGGGAACACATGTGTCAAAAGAATGTCCTTAATCTCGGCCGTCACATTTCTTGACGTACCGAATTAGTAAAAGAATGTCTGAAAACAAAACTGCTCGGTTGCAAACGGGATAGTGTAAATGCCTACTATATAAACATGCAATACCTGATATGCTTAGGCCAGTGTATATAGTGCAAGCGAAACTTAATTCGAATAACCAAGATCAAAGAAAACCGTATGTTAACAAGTGTCATGCAAATTTAAAATTGCTCCTCAATTCGCGTGATTGAAATTGAAATTGCAATTTATTCCGCAACAAATGTATGTTACAAGGAGGGCAGGTGAAAGCTGACAGAACAGCTTGAGGTAAAAGCTGTCAGAACAGCCATGGTGCATAGAAGCGTATTCATGCTTCGCTATGGTCAAATAAATGTATAAACGTGCAGCTTAGGGGGTCATCTTTTACGTTAATGCCTGTATTGGGATTCTTACTGGCTGTAGGATGTCATCACAACTCGGAAAAGGCTTGTTTGGCTTCTCAGGTTGTAACACTCCAAATGTACTTGGAAAAGGGTAGCGCCGAACGGCGCAGAAGTTTCCTGTGAACGCAAGCAAATTGATATCAACCAACAGAGCACCGGCGAATGATAAAAAGGGGTAATGGCTTTTGTCAGAAAATATTTATGACGTGCTAGGTGCAAAATGGCGGCTGACTAAGGGCAATTGTTTGAAGGCCTAGTCCGATCACACATTTCCAGGATACGTAAAGAATACGCGCACCTCAGCCTATTTACGTGCGCACGCACACAAAAAATGTGCTTAAGTAAAGACATTTACTCGACTTTATTATTTTAATTTCTCAGGCCCATTAGTGTAATTAGCGGCCCGCTGCAGTGAGAGTGGGGCTACACAGCCATTGGGGTACCATAGCAATCAGTGTCACGGCGTCGCATTATTTCTTTGACCTGTTCACTTGTGACCTGTCTTGTGCGAGGCCGCGTCCTAACGCAGCAATTCAGTGTCTGTTTTGTTTTATAATGAAATTTCACTGCCACCATAATCACACGAGTCTGTCAGATGCTTGAGTCGTGTAATTCTTACGGCACATTGACGTCATATCTGGCAACGTCTGTGACTCACTGTCCGACGTACAAAGAACATCTGGTGCCTGCATGTAAGTCAAGCGCCGTCTGCGAAATGTGCTTGCCTTTAGTTTGTTGAGAGCATTACGGAAAACCTCTTTCATCTGCTATCACGACTCCAGTGACAGATACCCGCCATTAATGTGAAGATCTCGGTTATGTTACCTAAAGGGGCTTGTCTTTCTCGATTACCTCTAAGCGACAATCATCTAGCACTGATGTATCCACAAGGCCGGAGTGCATAAAGTTTGCCAAAGAAATAGCCCTATATTCACAACACGCGAGAGAGACAAGAGGTTCACGCTTGTTTGTAGTGCATTCTTCATTCGCTTGTGAGTCTAGAACCTATGGCTTCCATTCGTTTTACTTGTCCATCTTTTTATGCGTGCTATGATGATATCACCAAAAGACCGACTCAGCAACTACCAAGCTTCGTCGGTACGGAAATGCTACACATATAAATGCGAAGCATTTCTTTGCGTACTGCAGACACCATTAGGAAATCTATCTATCTATCTATCTATCTATCTATCTATCTATCTATCTATCTATCTATCTATCTATCTATCTATCTATCTATCTATCTATCTATCTATCTATCTATCTATCTATCTATCTATCTATCTATCTAGCCGCCTACGTCTGGGTGCTCTCGTGATCTCCCGCATTACTTGGGGTAAACCAAAATTAGTACGGGAGGGTAAGATGGTTTGGCGAATATGACTCACTGGTCATGATACGAATAATGTGACAATCCCGTAGCGTACGTCATCAAACCCTTTCCGCTAGACACGTGTGGCACCTACCTGTATACTACGGGCGGGTATGTGCCACAGCTGGTTGACTGTTTAGATCTACCCAGGAGCGGCGAGAAAGACATTGGTATTTTTAACGCAAGAGCGTTAAGAAAAAAGCTGACATTGGCAGCGTAGACACGACGAATGCAAAGAATAAATGTCAGCGTCCCAGCAGGAATCAAACCCCAGCATTCTGCGTGACAATGAAGTATTTTAGCACAGAGCCACGCCAGGTCTAGGAACTGTTTTTCAAATAGACCCTAATGTTTGGGAAACGTCAAATGGGGGTTGCAGTGCTAGCTATCCAATTTCATAAACATTACATGTGTACTCCTATGATACAGCCGTCGCGCCGGATTAACGTAAATTGTAGTTAAGCGCCATCCACTGAAGTTGATTTAGGTTGCAGTGTCCAGGGCTACCATCCTCGCGAGCACAAGCGCTACATATAGCTGACCGCTTCTGGTGTTCCTAATACCCATGTGGCTGTTGGCATCGTTACGCAGCTGTAAACAACTGTTTATATAAAACATATGCGACTGTTCAACATATGTCTGTGCGTACAACATCTGTAAATATCTTTAGCGTCGTTTCGTAACGTTTCGCTCAATAAAAAAGTTACAACACAGTCACCTTCCCTCAGCATGCTTCGCATAACATCGATTCCCAAGCTACGTGGGATCTGCCAATTTTTTTTTTGCATGTAGCTTGTACTCTACCAGTGTGAAGCTACCATATTCCGAAATATTGCAATGGTAAGGAGCGAAGAATAATGTAATTCATTCAGCGCTTTTTTATTGTTCGCCTCAGTGAGCATTTTGCCTGTCTCCGTATTCCGACAATAATCGTCCCCCTGGTAGCATCTCGTGTCCGTGAAGTAGCGTCTCTGGTTAATTTTGAAGTATTCCTAGTTTCATGAATATTTCGCCTAATACAATGGCGATTATATTGGTACACTATAATGATAGCTAGATGTTACTCTAGTGTACTTATGGATATTTGTACTTACCACATTCGAAAGCTTGTAGAGCTGCATTGTTGTCTCGTAACATTAACCAACACACCTTAAGTAACCTCATGGCAGCAAATATTGACTTTGTTGCTGGTTATCTCTTTATATTTGCCGGTAGCAATACGCTAGGAATGTGCAGCATGCGTAAAAAAAACCACCAGGCCTGCGCAGAACGCGCAGCACAGCCACAGCGAAAGCTGGGAGAGTGGCCTTTAGCCTTTATAAACACTTTTGGGGCAACTACTACAAGCCCACTTGCATGGTACCCACTACGCCATAAATCATCATACTTTTTGTGTAGTGGGGAAGCGTCTACCATGCCATTATTCGTCATTCTTCGGAAATATGCCTCAGGCTTTTGTAATGGGTTGTAGCACTGAACGACCCACTCGTCACGCAATTCGCATTGTGTGACGCCTGGTTGTTACTTTACTGCTCTAAAACGCTTTACAACACACGTTAACGCAATTCCTTACCCGATATGAAGCCTGCGTAGGGTCAGTTTGCACCGCAGTTTCAAGCAGCGGCGTAGCTCAGTGGTGAGTGCTGGGCTGCCACGCAGAGGACCCGGGTTCGATTCCCATTGTGTCATAGGTTATTTTTGTGTATTTAGTTTTTTTTTCTTATTTCATGCGATATTGGTTACGGACACCGGCGGCGGCCGCGGCGGTGGACAACTACGGCGCAGAAACGACCCTTGTTGTGATCTCATAACAGCTTTCGCTGTAAAAAAGCTTGCCTTAATAGAAGTTTGATATGATATATTACACGGGATTTTTTAAACCCATGGATTTTTAAACATATCAAATTGCATGCCACAATATTGACTCACAGGTGAAACATCTGTGAACATTTCAAAAATTAAAGAATAGTGCCTCCAAAAAAAAAAAACATTGTATATTAAACTGTGTAATATGAACACTTTAGTGCAATTTTGACGTCTCTTACAAGGTGTTGTCCGAAAAGCTTTGTATATTGAGCTGGGAAAGCGAAAAACAGGTTACTGGTGTGCGTGATGGGTAAGTAATGTAAAACATTTGTTATCTGCAATCAGAACAACAACAAGCAATCGTAAGGAACTCACCTGTGAGCATAAACGAAACAACGAATATGTTACCGATTGTCCACATCTTGGGTTGTTCGTTAGTCTTAAAATTGTCACTAGTCACTAATTTTGCGAGACCTAGTGATGCTGTAAAAAAGAAGAATAAAAAAAAGTTCTTTAAGCGAAATAAAGATAGGTAGCTCGAGTGCACAGCGTGGCTGCCGTGTGCTAGTTGAATACTGGCGTATAGGGATATGAGAAATAGCAAGAGAGAAAAGGTTATAGTGATAGATTTATGCAAGTAACTGTTCTGTAATTTAATAAGTTACTGTATAAGCGTCCCATTACAGTATGCGTGGATCTACTCTGCACTTGACGGGCAGGAATATTAACAAAGCACATGCTCTAGAGACCAGCATATAAGTCTGTGTCACTTAAATCGTTACACAATCAATTTAATATACAAGCACATGGTAAATTTTCCAGTTGCTCACAAACAGATGTCTTCAAATAGAAGTTCCGTTACTCCAAAGAGTGTACTGAGTTTTCAGGTGTACTTCGTTCATCAGCGTAGAGAGGCCACACGCATATGGTAGTCTCTAGAGCAGGGGTCTCAAACTCACCTCAGCCAGCGGGCCGCAGTCATGCAGTTTAGTTTCGCATGGGCCGGGACAGTGAAGAAGGTAAGAGCGTAGGGGGAGGGGGCTCTGAACAATTTGTTAGCGAACGTTGCCATTTGTAAGAAAGCTCTGGCATATCTCATATACAGTACATTACTGAAGGAGATTCGGTGCTAGGATTCCAAAATTATGTCGATACCGATCTGCAACATGACTCAGGTCTGGGCTCCGATTCTGAAATATAATTTTTGTTTCACGATTACGTTTCAAAACAAGGTGAACACACATGATGCCTCATGAACACATTGCCTCAAACCAGTCATGCCCGTGTAGCTCGCGAATATATTTAATAAGAAAATAAAAACAATCTGGATTGAATATAGTCATGTGCGGGCCGCGGGCCGCAACCAAGAGCCTGGCGGGCCGCATGCGGCCCGCGGGCCGCGTGTTTCAGACCCCTGCTCTAGAGGGTCACCCATGCAATTACGTGCAAGACCTTGTGAAGATATTGGCGTGTACATGCAACACACAAACGCAGTCACAGCGCTACCATTTCTTAGTACTCTCTCAGCCGAAGTGGAAAGCGCAAAGCAGCAGTATTGTTTCCTATAGTCATGGTAGCCAATGATAAATAATTTGTCGTGCGCTGAAACCTGGTATCCATCCAGCGTCTCCTAGCAGGACGCCGTTGAGATGCAATAGGACAAAACACATTATACACCCTCTCAAAAGAGAGTGCCCAGTACAACCCATGTCGAAATATTCATCTCTGAAATGTATCAGTAAACCAAGAATTACTTGGAAATGCTGCGCGAATCATACTTGCGGGTCTAAAATGCGACCTAATGTTCCTTCATAAAAACAACTCTGTGTTGCGAGACATTGTGCTTTTCCATATAAGTAAATGGTAATACTGAAAACATAAAATGAACCAGCGTTGGATTGCCATAAGTAAACATTGCTGAATATAGAAATGAGGCAATATATTCGCCCCCTTAGCATTAGACCTTTGAATTTGCACCCGAAGTAAATGAAAGTTATAATTTAAATATTTTAAAGAATTCATGAACGTGGTTTCTACTACGTACCTCTGCACTATAAAGAGAGATGAAAACAGACACGTATCAGCAAGCAATGTCTCAAATAGAGCAGTATGGATTTATATATCTGCCAACCATCCTGTCATTACAATGCTTACGAGCTATTTGCGGAAGTTCCACTTATAAATGCCACAGGAAGGTGTGCTCGTGTGCTCATTAGTGCTTTCCGTAGGCTAATTTGGCAATACATCACAATAGAATTAACAGTCTGCAAGATATGTTCGGACTGTGTTAAAAAGGCGAGCATATCTTAATTTTAGGTAATGTCGCAAGTAGTTGTGATATCGGACCGTTGACAGTGTTCCAGTCTTCGAGTTCATGAAAGAGGTGTTCGCTCTATACCTACATACATAGTAAACAAGTTGCCGGCGAAACGTTACTGATGGATTCATGAGCTGCTGAAAAAGCGCGCAGTTTTCGCGGTGTTTCCCCAAAATATACGTGCACGTTGGTGTAGCAATGCGCTGAACATTGTTGCACCAATGCAACGCTTTTGGTAGATAAACATATCAGGATTCATCGCCTGAATATTTTTTCTTTTTTCAATTTATTCCCCAGATGCGGTGTGTCCGAGCACCACCACAACCACCTAGAAGATATAATTTGTAGCACAAAAAAATTTACAATTCAATACGGCTAAAGCAGCATAACTAATTGAGCAATATCAAAGGGCGTGCGCGTCTCTTTACTTGCCTGAGATGTGGAATTGCTAGATAAAAAATTTTGAAAGCATATATACCGAATGGGATGCATTTTAGCACCCAGAATTCAACACTACCAAGGCCTTTAGCAATTCAGCTGACAAAATTGACAAACCTGTATATTAAAAAAAGAAAGCAAATATTCATCGAGCATTCTTTTGCCTCTAGCTCACCAACGATCTGGAAATTCGGCTGAGTGTGAAGGGCATTTAGAGAAACACTTACATCATTGCCTCACGTTTCTTTGACGTCATTGCTAAAAGAACACAATAGAAGCAAGCAAGGAGAAGCAGGTCTCTAAAAACCTTTCTCTTTTTAACCTGTTATCCCGCAATTTCTCATTGTATTTGTCTAAGAAGAAGTGGAAAAAAAAATTACATCGTTCAACAGGCTCACACGTCTATGCGAGGCAGCTTTGGAGTTGAGTGCACTGATTCTGTCGCGATGCTGCTCACGCAGTGCGCCATTGGTGTCAACGATATCAAGGTCCTTGAAAATGTAGAAAGGACAAACTGCGGTTTCAGACATTGGGAACAGTTGGCAGACTGATCATGTAACATGGCCGCAATATAAGTTGCACTTTTGTGCAATTTTTCCAGCTAAGCAGCCTTGAGCATGGTATGTCACACAAGTTTACTCCTCCTCAGAACAAAAAGAAAGCTAGAAAAACACGAGATGAGCTTATCGAGATGGCGGTATAACGAGCATATTTAAAGAAAAAATGTAGCAAATGCGACCAAATCCTTGAACATTTAATGGTTGTTGATATCCTGTCAATAATAGCCTTTTCTTTTTCTTTCAACTCCACTGAAGTGTTTTATTCGAGTGAGATTTTTTCAAACACTGGGGATACATTTGTAAAATATGAATGCCACAACACCATACAGCGCATATAAAGAGCTACACGAAAGAAACAGCAGTTTCCAGTAGAAATATAAGTGACGCGTATTGTTGCGGGTACAAATATATACCAGGCAAGTTCTTATTCTCTCTGGAAGAGTGTTTAGTTAATGAAGAACCTACAATGGAGAATTATGTTCCGGTAAGTAATCAGGCAAACGTCCAAGACAGGCGGCACTATTTTAAATGTAAGAACTAGAAAGGTTTTTAAGCACCTATGTAGAATTAAAAAAAAGAAATGGTCCTAGTTCGTCTTTCACGGGAATCTTACATAGCTGTTACTGAGACGTGTCTCCAAAGAAGTGGTTGCGGCTTTGTTTGACGTAATAATTAAATTCTACACAGTGTGAGCGGCAGTTTGTCCGGCGTGGAAGCCACCTACCAAGGCGCACTGATTTAACACCCACTGCCACAACGTCGCGATCATTTCGGACCTATTCCACTGTGTCTTTGGCGTATGTTGCGACTCCCTCATATTCATAAATACGAGAGGCATAGTTCGTACTTTGCACAAGAGCGCTTATTTGCACCTGGAACGATCGAAAGCGTTGTGCTTACCGCTGGCGAGTGTATCACTGGTTTGACGTAGTCATGACTGTGCCGCAGTCGATCAAGCACTCCCGCAGCGCTGTAACTCAGTACTTCGCTTCACCGCTCTAGATGGCGGCTTCATCACTGCCACGTTTCGTGTTCGAACTACGAATGTGCATACGTTTGTGGTGCGGTGGCCAGCGTGTCCGGCTCCTTCGCTTTAAAGTCGTGAAGTCGGACGGTTGATTGTTTCTTGAGCTACCTTTGTAACGGAATCGACGTGCTTCAATTCTGGTGGAACCCCGCGTAAAACAATTTCGTGACTAAATAAAAGCAAGAAAATGCTGGCCTTTTTGCTAATGATACGGCGATTTACAACACAGAAGGAGGTGACAAAGGAGATGACAAACTGGAGATCACAAAACAACCAATGTTACTCGAGTTGCTTGAGTCTTTACCCAACATAACATCATACACACAAGCACTTGTTCTACATTTGAAGACTGCCAGTCCGAGAAGAGTTTTCCGAGTTCTACACCCACTCTAATATATTTACGGTGAGATTCCAGAGTTGGCAATTATATAGAGGAAATAACAACAGGTAATTGTTAAACAAGAAAGCTTAAAAATTGGGTGAATAAGCAAGGACAGCTTAACATGAACAAAAAAGTTTCAAATATTTTAGAAGTAAACAGAAGAACTGCATCTGATAGGAGCACAATGAAATGGATATACGATACAATGATACAAGGTCAGCCTCCAGAACTATAGAAATAAATAGATAAAACACTTGATAGTGTTCAAACATTGTAAATCACAAAATCAGACGAAAAGTCAGACGGATGGTTCTTGTGTGGATCAGATCCTAAGACACGTTTGATCATTTCGATACATCAACAAAGTGGTTTGGAAAGGAGCGGATTCCTTAATGCTGGCAATGTATTGTGGTAAGGCGTGCTCCTTATCTGCTGATAATACTAAAGGTGAGTGTAAATGTTCCTTTGTCGGAGAAAATAGTTCGTTCCCTTTAGTTCATGGACATCAAGGGCAGAGAGTGCTCTAGATAAAATTATTTCCCAGAAAAATAATTGAGGTTGAATACAAACTGCGGAAAAAGGATAATTGCGAATAATTTCACAGTGTTCCAACAGACAAAATTCCAATTTATCTTCATTACAGGTGGCACACTTGGATGACGAGTGTACAATGACAAGATGAATCTTGCTGCTTTACTTTGACTAGAATGCATGTCATTAGGCAAGTATATTAGAGTCGCTACATGTTAGAATCCTTCTCTAATGATGTCTAATTTAGCGAATAAAATGCATGAAGTATAGTGCTTCAATTAGTGCAGCGTCGGTAGCGGTTATGAATGCGCTTTCTTGTGAATAATTGCCTGTGATTAATGCTTTACTAGTGATTAATTCCACATGATCCTTCTATTTTCGGTTATAATTGAAGAAAACTCCAAAGTGCGACTTCATATTTCGCAGAATAAAAACTTTTAATATAAATGTTCCACGGTGATTTCCGCGTTGCCATTGCGTGTTTAGACACCCCAACCGGTAATCGTTCCGTTGTGCGAAAAGAAAAACAGGTTACATAGAAGTTGGTTGTTGGTGCCTTTTATAATAACTCAGAGGGTTTTTGAATGTTTTAGATCCAAACTGTTTGGAAGGGATTTAGGTAATATCTGAGAAACCTTCAACACGATTGGACGAATAGTTTTCCTGATAAGGTGTATCAAGTTTCGATAATATTCAAAAAGCTGATCGAGAGAAAAGCCCGTCTTTATGTTTTAAAACACGCGTCGATTGTGCTCACAACATAAATCAAAGAGAGAGAGAGAGAGAATAAATTGAGCGAAAGGCAGGGAGGTCAAAAAAAATTGTAGCATGTGGTTTGCTATCCTACACTTAGGGGAGCAGGAAAGGGAAAGAAAGATGGGAAGTAAAGCGGACATAAACCAATCACTATACTACAACAGTTTAGGCACTGGTTGGGGAATTTGCAATGAAAACGCACGAAAATTGTAGGAAATGAAGATATTTAACTGATCTAGCCATGTTTATTACAAGAGTACATAGACGCATGAATGATGATGGGGAACACGTAAACAAGCCATTGCATCCGTCAGGAAGTGCGATTTTCGGGGCCAATTCTAAATAGCTTTGAGCGATCCTACGCGTTAGCGAATGCGCGGGTCTGCTCCTCAGAGTGCATGATATTTTTCTAGGAATTAAACGAATTATCCTTTGAGTGACCTACCCTACCATACTACCTCTGAGCCCCACCACAGTGGTTTAGTGGTTATGGCACTCGACTGCTGACCCGAAGGTCGCGGGATCGAACCGCGGCAGCGGCGGCTGCATTTTTGATGGAGGCGAATATGCTTCAGGCCCGTGTACTTAGATTTAGGTGCACGTTAAAAAACCCCAGGTGGTCGAAATTTCCGGAGCCCTCCACTACGGCGTCCCTCATAATCATATCGTGGTTTTGGGACGTTAAACCCCAGATATTATTATTTTTATTACTACCTCTAAGGAGCCTTTGAAAATGCTAGGCGCAAGATAATCCCAGCCACAGTGCCAGAAACTGGGGCGAGCGCACCTCAAACTATAGATCCAAAATTTCCACACTGGCAGCGCTGCGTGTATTCACATCCAATAACAGAAATATGGTCCTTACCAACTGGGCACGCGAGGCCCACCACATGGCCCTGTGTTGTCGCCTCTACTTTTCAACTTAGCTACGGTGCAGATCCGGGCACGGATGGCTATTCTGACGGGGTAAAGCGTGCGATTTATGTCCGAAAAGCAAGGAGGCGGTTTTTAAATGTGAAGCATTTCTTTGCGTAGCGTAGGGACTTTTGCGTTTCTATCTACGTATCTATATATATATCTTGCCGCCTACGTCTGGGTGATCTCGTGATCGCCTCCTTAACTTGGGGTAGGCTAAAATTTGTATGGGAGGATAAGAGGTACTGACAAATATGTCTGGCTGATCATGACATGAATAACGTGAAAGTCCTGTCGCGCACGTCGTCAAGCCCTTTCCTGGAGAGACGTGTGGCACATACCCGTATACCGTGGGGCGCGGTATGCGGGTATGCACCACAGGTGTTTGAGAATATATATGTACTCAGGAACGGCGAAAACAGACAGTAGTAATTTAAATGCGAGAGCATTAAGAAAAACTGACATCGCCAGCGTTGACCCGACGAATGCAAATAAGAAATATCTGGTTCACAGCAGGAATCGAACCCAAGCAACCTGCGTGGCAGTCAAGTATTCTACCACAGAGCCACGCCAGGTCTCGGAACTGCTTTGGAAAAAGACCCTATGCAGGTGTAATGTTGGTGAAACGTCAATTATGGTTGCCGTGCTGGTTATCTAATTTTATAAACATTACATATGTACTCTTCTGAGGTAGGCGTCATGTAGGGTTAACGTCCATTGTATACTTAAGCGTCATCCACTGTAGTTCGGTAATACACATGTTTCTGTTGGCATCATTACGCAACTGTAAACAACTGGTAATATGAAACATATGCGACTGTTCAACATATGTCTCTTCGTACATTTTTACTTATATGTAACGTCATTTCGTAACGTTTCACTCAATAAAAAAATTACAACCCAGCCACCTTGCTTCCGCATGCTTCGCATAACATCGATTCCCATTGTACTTGGGATCTGTCAATTTTCTCTGGGCTACTATCCTCGCAAGAAGAAGAGCTATATAGCAGCCTACCACTTATGGTGTTCGTAATACCCATGTTTCTGTTGGCATCATTCCGCAACTGTAAACAACTGGTAATATAAAACAAATGCGACTGTTCAACATATGTCTCTTCGTACAACATTTTTACATATATGTAACGTCATTTCGTAACGTTTCACTCAATAAAAAAATTACAATCCAGCCACCTTGCTTCCGCATGCTTCGCATAACATCGATTCCCATTGTACTTGGGATCTGTCAATTTTCTCTGAGCGGGGAAGTACTGCGTCATGACACTAACAAGCACCGATACGGAGTGATTCGGTTACGACGCAGTTAAGGCGCTTTCACACTGAGCGCGGATCCGAATAGCGGAGAGGCGGATCCTGAAAGTGGTCGCGGATTATCGTGGAGGCGCCCTAAACGCATTTACTTACTTTGCATTTCACATCGTGTAAGCTTTTGACGGCTCGTTGTCGGAGTAGTGCAGGTTCCAAATGCACCAACGGTGTTTCCCCAGCGCCTGCTGGTTCGAGTGCGAGAGCACCAAGCAATAAAACTTGCAATAAGTGCCGCAGAAAGGCGACGATGGACGGGCGAATGTTGTGCTTTAGTGGAGTGAGAGAGACGCCCGCGGTGAGCCGATTGCCTTCTCAGGTTCCCGGCTAAAGCTAAGAATTTCCACTATCCGCCTCTCGCATTGTTGAAGGGCAGTGTGGTAGTGTATGAATGAGCACAGGCGTACGTTCACCTGTTACTGGTTAGCGCACACCTTGCCGCTTCAGTCTCCTATTGACGCCGCTTTGTAGTGCATATCGAGTACCAGTACTTATTAATGGCATCTTGCGTGAGGTACACCATATCCTGCGTCCCATTATATCTTGAGAACTTCAGCTACTGCAAGTCTGAAATTATCATAATTGGCGTTATTCGTCTAAATGGAAATGTGTCACAAGGTATCAACGTTGGTGCATCTGCGTCAAACGGTGCTTTGGCTACTGTCAAACCCCAATAGTCATTGTACAAATTGACATTTATCAACACCCTATAAACAGTATACAACTTCTCCGAAGGCATCTTTACCTTTCTTTTTATACCGATTCCTCTGACGGAGTGGTCAAGCATGTTTTAAGAACGAAGCTGTCTAAGGAAGACCTAATTTGTGCGACATATGGTATGTGCCACAGAAAATGGGCAAATGCCAATTATCAGCACTGACCCACTGAAGATAAAAATGAAATGTGAGCCGAGGAACGGGTATGTGCAACAGACACGTGTGCTGCCTATAACAAAACTATCATAATCATAAACGGCCATGTGCGAGTGACACTGGGTAAATCCCACAACTCACCAATAGTCCACTAGAAAGGAAGCATGTAGTAAAGCTAGACCAGCACAAGGTAACCAGAAATGCGACGGCAGCGTCGAGAAGATGCCGAAGCCTAGCAACGACCTAGAACTAGCCTAGAAACAACCCTCAGCATCTACGTAAGGCCTATCTAGAAGCAACCAGATCAGTCTTCAGAATCGTCCAGTTTCGCTGTTTGCCTTGTGCGGTTTACTGGAAGCCAACTAGCCCGCTCCCATACTTTACTGGAAGCGTTGCAATTTTCAAAATATTTTATTTATTGATCAATACAGTTGACCGAAAGCTGTTACAGGGTGGATTCGAGACAATATATATATATATATATATATATATATATATATAAAGGAAAGAATTATAAACTTAAGGGCTCATTTGCTTTGTTAACCACAGTATTAATGAGAACTAACAGACAAAGATGCCAAAGAAAGTATAGGGGAAGCTATTAGAAGTAATTATAATGCAAATGTGAAGAAATGAAAGTGGACGAAAAGATAACTTGCCACCGGCAGGATCCGAACCTGCGACCTTCGAATAACGCGTCCGATGCTCTACCACTGAGCTACGGTGGCAGTCATCCCTCCGTCCACTTTTATAGGGTATATATGTGTACTTAAACGTGGGAGCGTCAGTCAGCGCCGCCTGTTGCCATTACGGCGAGTGTGCAACACTCTTTTTTGCCTGTAGGCGTCACGTAGTACGTGATCTAATTACGAGCGGGCAGCTGACTAATCATCCCTCGCATACCACCTGAACGCTTCAAGTCTGCCAGAACGAGACCCTCGTTATAAATGAAGGAAAGAATTATAAACTTAAGGGCTCATTTGCTTTGTTAACCACAGTATTAATGAGAACTAACAGACAAAGATGCCAAGGAAAGTATAGGGGGAAGCTATTAGAAGTAATTGTAATGTAAATGTGAAGAAAGGAAAGTGGACGAAAAGATAACTTGCCACCGGCAGGATCCGAACCTGCGACCTTCGAATAACGCGTCCGATGCTCTACCACTGAGCTACGGTGGCAGTCATCCCTCCGTCCACTTTTATAGGGTATATATGTGTACTTAAACGTGGGAGCGTCAGTCAGCGCCGCCTGTTGCCATTACGACGAGTGTGCAACACTCTTTTTTGCCTGTAGGCGTCACGTAGTACGTGATCTAATTACGAGCGGGCAGCTGACTAATCATCCCTCGCATACCACCTGAACGCATCAAGTCTGCCAGAACGAGACCCTCGTTATAAATGAAGGAAAGAATTATAAACTTAAGGGCTCATTTGCTTTGTTAACCACAGTATTAATGAGAACTAACAGACAAAGATGCCAAGGAAAGTATAGGGGAAGCTATTAGAAGTAATTGTAATGTAAATGTGAAGAAAGGAAAGTGGACGAAAAGATAACTTGCCACCGGCAGGATCCGAACCTGCGACCTTCGAATAACGCGTCCGATGCTCTACCACTGAGCGACGGTGGCAGTCATCCCTCCGTCCACTTTTATAGGGTATATATGTGTACTTAAACGTGGCAGCGTCAGTCAGCGCCGCCTGTTGCCATTACGGCGAGTGTGCAACACTCTTTTTTGCCTGTAGGCGTCACGTAGTACGTGATCTAATTACGAGCGGGCAGCTGACTAATCATCCCTCGCATACCACCTGAACGCATCAAGTCTGCCAGAACGAGACCCTCGTTATAAATGAAGGAAAGAATTATAAACTTAAGGGCTCATTTGCTTTGTTAACTACAGTATTAATGAGAACTAACAGACAAAGATGCGAAGGAAAGTATAGGGGAAGCTATTAGAAGTAATTGTAATGTAAATGTGAAGAAAGGAAAGTGGACGAAAAGATAACGTGCCACCGGCAGGATCCGAACCTGCGACCTTCGAATAACGCGTCCGATGCTCTACCACTGAGCTACGGTGGCAGTCATCCCTCCGTCCACTTTTATAGGGTATATATGTGTACTTAAACGTGGGAGCGTCATATATATATATATATATATATATATATATATATATATATATATATATATATATATATATATATATATATATATATATAGTGCTGCCGTAGTCCAGGACGGACCCATGGTACAATACACGCAAAAGGCACAATGACAATGGAGACGTAGTACAGTAATAGTATAGATGCAATACAATCAAGAATAATTGTACAAAAAGGTATATCTCCGTGTCATGAGTTTTTCCACAGCCGCTAGGGGGAAACAGTTCTACTACAACCAGGAACGAGTCATAATTAGATAAATTGGCATCCGCAACGTAGAAGCTACGCGTATCAACTCGAAATAAAAAATTACACCATCTCCCGCTAAAGGGAACCATGTGTAGATGCGAAGCAGCGGGCGCTAACGCTTACACTGGCGGCGGCGTTGACACTGGCGCTCATCGCAGCGTTGCGCAGGAGAGAAACCTGGGGAGGCGCAAAGCACGCAGTGATGGACCGGTGTTTCCTACTGGAACATGCCAATCGCTGCTAATGGGCAATGAGAGACAGAAGACTCCGACTGGACACAGAGACCCGCAGTCCACTTTTAGTTAACGCGCACGCTGCGAATTTTTATTGTTCAACAACCCTCAAGAGAAATCTCCCACCGGGACCACCTTGGAGGTCAAGATCCAGTGCCATATATACGGGGTGGCCAGCGAACGGTTGTGCAGCGCGAGCAGTCGGTTTTTCAACCAAGAAACTCGCTAGCAGACGCTGCCTGCGTCGGCGTCGCGAGGCGAGAGAGGGGGAGCGTAGGAGAGGAGAGAGAGGGGGGACGCGCATGCGCAGGGGGGAGTGTGGTCGCCGCGGGAAGGGATGCCTAGAGGAGAGAGAGGGGAGAGGAGGTTTTTTATTTATTTATTTTTTTGAAAGGGTTTGCGCGTCCGCAGTAAGAGTGGTCACGCCGCACACCACCGGATTGATCCCCGCTCTAAGATGCTTCACATCTAAAATATATTTAGCCCGGTTTCAAACTTTCTAACGCTCTCTACTGTTAGTAGTTAATGTGGCAATAAGTTTCATTCCTGCATTCTTCTGGGGAAAAACAGTACTTGAGTGCATCTATTCGTGTTGGAATCCATAAAATATTCTTGGTGGCTGCTTCTAAGTGTTCAGGACACTCCCTGTTTTGATATACTTTAAATGCAAAGTATTGCTTAACGAACTGCGGCCACTTTGACCGTAATATCTATCTATCTATCTATCTATCTATCTATCTATCTATCTATCTATCTATCTATCTATCTATCTATCTATCTATCTACCCGCCTACGACTTTGTGCTCTCCAGACCGTATCATTAATGGAATTTATACCAAATCGGTATGGCATAACATGACTGTATGACGAACATGACTCACCGCTCATATCATGAAGATCATGAATATCTTGTCATGAACGGTATGATTTACCCGCCATGACCGCGGTGCTCTTGCAGCCGTTTCCTTAACTTCATATATCCAAAAATTGGTATGACGTACATGTCATGACGTGATCATGACGTGCGAAAATCATGTCGTGCATGTCATATACAACATGATTTACATGCCACGCTCATGGTGGACTGACGGCCGTTTCGCTAGATTGATATACACCAAATTTGGTAATGCGTGACGGGGGCTGTATGACGAACGTAAATAACAAGTAGTAATATGGAAATCATGACATGTCATGTGCAACATGACCTGCATGCCACGCTTATTGCAAGCTCGCGGTCAGTTCGCTAGCTTGATATACACAAAATTTGGTATTGCGGGAGGTGACTGTATGACGAACATAAATGACAAGTGGCAATATGAAAATCATGACATGTCATGTGCAACATGTCTTGTATGCCGCACTCACGGCGCGCTCGCAGCCGTTTCGCTAGCTTGATATACACCAAAATTGGTATTGCGTGACGTCACTGTATGACGAACATAAGTGGCAAGTCTTAACATGAAAATCATGGCATACATGTCATGTACAACGTGATTTACATGCAACGCTCATGGTGCACTAGCGTCCAGTTCGCTGGCTTGATATACACCAAAGGTGCTATTGCGCGACGTGACTGTATGACGAACATAAATGACACGTTCTAACGTTTAAATCGTGGCATGCATATTATGTACAGCATGATTTGCTCGTTGCTGGCTGCTTCACGTTACATCTATTCCCACAATGCATGGGTTCTGCCGTTTTTTGGGTAATAAAGTTAAACCATTTAAGTTAATAAGATGCAGAATTTTCAATTTGGCTATGCTTCTGCGTTCAAAAGTAGATTTAGGTTAGTTTTTTAATCGTTTCAGTTAAGGAATCAATTCATCACTATTTTGACAAGATGAACTTTGTTTTTCATCTTGGAATTTCTGTTCAATTCTACCTATAAAACTACTTTTTAAAAGATCCCTGATGACGCTCGTCTTCTCTATTTTAGAACGAACAATCCTTAACCACACCATTAATGTAGTATGTGCAGCACCAAGTTTTAGCTATTGGCTTAAGTATTGGAGCTCTTTCTTTTTAAGCTGAGAAGCGTATGTTTTCTCACGCATGTTTTCCAGCAGAGATCATTCGATAAGCCTTGTCATCTATCACGCATTTGAAGCAGGGTATATTTTATTTTTATAGGTTACCGCTATATACATTGTTTTGTTGCTGCTTATTTTCATTTTACACGTATCGCACCAGTTACTAATTCTCTTTGATGGACAACTTAAATCGATGTTGTCATTGCGGTTGTCCACAGTAGTGAAAATTAGGCAGTCATCTGCGAAAAGTGTGACATTGGGGTTAATCTTGTTACCAATGCCGTGTTAGCGATGAAGTTACAGGCAAAATTCGCAATTTCGCACCATTTACGTCTACAAATCTGATCTAATCCATTTGATGATAATAGTGTAACGCCAGGATTGACCAATTTACCAGGAATTTGTCGGTGCGGAACGCGGTCGAACGCTTTCGAGATGTCCAGGCAAACAGCATCTAAAGGACGTTTTTCGGTTAGTGCACTACAAAAATCATGTACAGATTCGATGACCTCGGTAACCGTAGACATTTTTCCATTGAAACCACGTCAGTTCGGTAGAAAAATAGTAGGATTTCAAAGTAATTAAAAAAGGTTTTTGATATCAAGTGTTCCATAATCTTGCAGAAACCCCTACTGGCTCAGCTCCATAATCTTGTAGCTGAGCCACAAGGGGTTGGTTTCCCGAATAACATATCTTTAAATAATAGTTCAATAATTGTTTACCGCCACCACCATGTCTCCCTCTGTGGTTTGTGCACGCGAGTGTGGATCACTGTGTAATGTTAACAGACTATGGAGCCCAGCGTCGTCAAGTGGCGGCACCCCACGGCAAGAAGCGCGTGCTATTCGCCAATAGCCTGCTACCTTCTCTCCGACGTCAAGCAGCGGACGCCGACAGCTCTTAGGCGAGCGAGGACGAGTCTGTCTATGGAAATAGGGCCCTTGAGAAAATGACAATTTGGCGCTTCGCTTGTAACTGTCCTTGCCGCAGACGATTGCGATATTTGGCGTAGATGTCCATAGAAGGGTCTGCTGTCACAGGATTTCTTTCCTCATCCATCCTGAGGTATGGTTCATGACGTCTTGAAGAGTATGAGGGGGGTACATTAACGAGACTCTACTGAATGCAGAATAAGGCCGCTGCGGTGGTGCTGTGTTTGCGGTGATCGACTGTTGGCCTGAAAGGCGTGGGTTTGATCTGCACCGCGGCGGTCGTGTTTAGAAGGATGCAGAACGCTGGAGGCCCGTGTACAGTGTGATGTCAGTTCACGGTTGGAATCCCAGATGGCCTATATTATCTTTAGCCCTCCTATACGGCATCTCCCATAGCCTGAGCTCCTTTGGGGCGTTAGAGGCCGTGAACTAACCTACGAATAAGCCATTAGTGAGTACTTCAAGCGAGTTAAGGGGCCCCTGACAGCGAAATTTTTCTTTGTCACTTTCATGCTCTAGTTCGCACGAATTGTGTTTCATAATCCAGAAATTGAGTGGTAAATAGTCTAACGTAACGTAGAAATATTGCTAGCTTTGTAATTGTGGCGAGTTTTAGCGTCATTTTGAAACGACAGCTAAAAATCATGATAAACTTGCACCCCATGGATGGCGAGCGCCTAACATCACCCGCGTTCAAACTTGGGTGTTGTCGAAAGCGGCGTTTTGAAATTGGGGCGCCGCGCGTGGTGAAGAACGATACGATGTGGGTGCTTCAGTACAATCTAACTAGGTTAAGCATTCGCTATATTGTAGGCAGCATCTACCCTAATGAAAACGAAAAGCATTTCTTTCGTAAGCAGCCCGAACCCCTATAAGAGCAACCCTACAACAGAGCGAGGGTGGCGAGGAACAATAGCCTTGGTTGGTTGCCAGTCATTGTGGTGTGTAGGCCCTGAAAATCTTTTGTGACGTTCAGAGTACTTGCTTTCCTCGTGGAACTTCACAAGGGTTTCCCCGACGTGCGTCATACTATTGGCGATGTCGCCAGCCGCTGCCATCTCAGTTGAGCCCCACCTCTCACTTTGAATTCAGATTGATATATCTGAAAGGCAACTTTCGCGGCCAATAATCGATCAGAAGTGTTCATGTATACAAACAACGAAACAACACAAACAAATCGAGATTTCGGTTTTGGTCTCAGAAGTCTTTTTTGGAGTGCTTTGTAGACCAAACATTCTTGTGTAATTTTCTTAGCGTGAAATCAAAAAAATTCAGTAACTAAGTCAAAATGAATTTTCATGTCACCAAATAATGTATCCTGTGAGTTAAATTACTACTTCATGAAACAGCTTTAAGTGTATACAAAGCAGCCTTGTTGTTAACTTCTCTCTTATTCCATGCTATTTAGCGATTTATTTCGTTTCGAATTACCGACTGCCCAAACTATCCGGTCTTAAAAGTGTTATCAACACGCTTCACAACAGTCACGAGTAGAACTTTCACGCCACTGTAACCTTTCATTTCACTGCCTTCCTTTGTGTCACTATTCAATTTCATTTGCGGAGAATATCTATTACGTGCGGATGTTTTTTCTGCCGATTTGAACTTCTAGCGATATTTTCTAACGTTTCAAATCGTAGCGACTGCTCTCGTGACTCGCAAACTGTAAATTGTTTCACAGTGAACTTGTCAAGTGAGTCACTGTGTTTGTCTTCAGAAAGAACATTATTGCTCATACCAAATAGGGCTGTGCCCTTTAAAATCTGTAGCTCTCTTCAAGTGTCAGACCTTCGCCACTGCTTCGTAGTTTGCAGTGCAGGGCTCCTGAAAAATACACTCCCTCCCCTCCTCACTGACCCCCCTCCAAGAAAGTGTAATTAGTCCGTAGCGGTGGAGCCGTGGTTATGGTGCTCGGCTGCTGACCCAGAGGTCACGGGTTCGATCCCGGCCGCGGCGGTAGCATTTCAATGGAGGTGATATGGTAGAGGCACGTGTACTGTGCGATGTCAGGGCGAGTTAAAAAAACACCGGATGGTCGAAATATCCGGAGCTCTCCAATACGGGGTCTCTAATAATCATGTCGTGGTTTTCGAACGTAAAACCACAGATATAATTAAATTATTATGATATCGGACATTATAATTACCCTGGTGCAGAGGCAGTCTTTGGAAGCCAAATATATTGACTATAAAGTGGAGCGCTGTGTTGAGCCTCCTTTCCACCATGATCGGGGCTCCTGTGCAATAAGGATAAATCAGGCGTGTTGCGGTTTAGCAACGACTACTGAACAAAAATTTCTCTTTTGTACATTGCTTGACATTAGCTGCGTTGCGTATGCCACGACGACAACTTTCCACCACATAAAAACTTGGGACTCGAAATGTGTTAACAAATCTGAAGCCGTAACGCTGGTGTTTTTTTTCTCTCTTTTGTATTGCAACATACTTGTTCGTAACGCGTTTCACCACATTCTATAGGTGCCGAAATATTATTTCCAAATCGCGTGTATACGTCTTCGAAATATGCACCTACTCAGGCAATTTTTAAAAGTATATACGAAAATGGTCGAAAGATGGATTAAATACAATGCCCCTTGTGTAATGACGGCAGGAAGAATGATAGCGACTAAAATAATAAACTGCTATACAGACGAGCGAAGAAGCTTCTGTATTTGAAGCCCAGAAACAGATCTACTTTCTTTCGCTTCAGGGAAAAACAATCTACGTCAATCCGGCACGAGCTTGGGTAAAGTTCTTTCTCGGTGTGTCGACGACTTCTTGATTTTCTATGGTGAGAACACGGCAGAGCGCAGCAAGATGGACGAGATTTCCAGGACTCTCGTTTATGAGGGAGGTTCCCGAGGACGGTCAACTACCCTTCTTGTTCCTCAGATGACGTTTAGAGCAGAGCTCAAACAAGGACTTTCTTCAATTTTCATCGCATCACCCTAAGATTGTCAAACGGGCC
>JALIZH010027367.1:0-14942 GCA_030522465.1 Rhipicephalus appendiculatus
CTGCTTTTCCTATACATCATTAATTTCGAGCGGCAGCTGCGATTTCAAACTAGAAAGGGGCATGAGCTGTTTGCACGCAATGGTTCATCGCCGAGATAAGCGTATGGCAACGAATTTCATGGGCCCACGTGAGAACGTAGCCACGAGCAAATAATGGCAAAAACGGACGTGCCAAGTGAGTGTATTCGTTTTGCCTGTCAGACAGAAGTGAAATGGAAAATTTGCTAGAGAAAATCGATCTGCACTCCATCTGTCATTACCTGCAGCAAACATACCGTCTCCAGTGCTCGGTTGCGTTAGCTTCAGTTGAAGCGGATCGAGGCCACGCAGTGGGAGTTAAAGGAATACTGAAAAAAAATTTGAAAACACTGAAATTCAACTCGGATGACACTACTGTTCCTATACACAGCGTTTATTTCACGTAATTTCGAGCATTTGGCCGTATTTTTAGTGGATTGTGAGAGTGCGGCGGCTGCACGTCCTGCCTTGCCACTTCCCTTTGTCCACCTCTCCGCCTTGTCCCCACATGGGAGGCAAAATAGCACTTCTTCCTCAGAAACCACTTCAATTACCGAGCGTGTCGCGAGCCTCCAAAACGGAGGCTTCTCGAATTTGCCACATCTACGAATTTGCCACAAATGGCAAATTCGTAGACGTGGGCACAAGCTCTGTTTAGAAAAACAAACAAACGGCCGCGAGCGCGGCTATGGCGTTCTTGGCTGCCGGTTGAGAACACGGCTTGCAATGTTGATTGGTAAGCGATTTTGCAGTAAGCACGGTTGGTGAGTCAGTATCCGGCGGGTTTCATGTAACTTCCTCTCTAGTTCATGCCGCAGCCACTAGACGCGCCAATTGGCGAAAAATGCATTAAATTCACTATTTTCTGCTAGTCTGTGGCTGAAGTGAAGGCTGTTTCAAAAAACCTCAGCACCCAGTTTTTCAGTAGGGCTATTTATCTCGGCGACGAAATTTTTGTTCAGATGCTCACATGCCTAATGGGTGAAATGCTGAAATGCATGTCTACTTGCTTTTGCAGGTAACTGCATGCAAAAAATGATTTGATATTGTTGAAATTTAGATGGCATCTGCTGCATGTTCTCCACTGTCCGTAATGTTTTGTGGAAGGAAAACCTCAGCTGTGATATTATCTATCATTGCACTGACATTCCAGCCGTTGCAGTTTCTTGTGGTGTGAGCCTTCCCGAAGTTATTCCTAAAAGCATTAAACGTGCATTGTGCATTTCAGCTTTGTAAGAAGTTAGGTGACAATTTGTTGGAACGGTAGTCCTACCTTAGATCCTCTGTTGGTAGTTAGGCTGTATAAGGATTACATAGCAGAATCTTTGCAAATGTATATTTAGTGCTAGTGCTTCCTTAGTGGGCCTAGTCAGCTGCCGTAGTTCATCGATAGGCATTTCTTAATGAACAGAAATGGATCTGAAGTCAGCACAAATCTGCAACAAAAATATTGAACTTAAGTTATCAAATTAGGGAATCTTGTAATGAATTGTTCCTCTTTTTGCCCTGCAGCGCTGCCGAAAGCCTTTTGGAAAAGGAAGCGAAGCAGGTCGCCCGGAACATCAGGCTTCTGGTGGTCACAGAAGACCAAGCTGAGACGAGGACAGAAAAAATAAACAGAGAAGTCATTTTTCAGTTCTAAACTACTGTGCAAGCCTGTTGTTTTTGCCCATGGCCACGTAAAAGTTCATGTTTTCATCCACAATGCATTTAATAACAAAAAGAGGGATTACACGAGGTCCCGTCATGCAAAAACACACCAACCCGGTTCTTACCAAAACACGCCAGCCCGGGTCCCACAAGAACACGCCAGCCCGGGTCCCACCAAAACACGCCAAACCGGTCGTATACGCCAGACCGCCAGAAACCGGTCGTATACGCCAGACCGCCAGAAACCGTGTCTGAATTCCCGCTCTGGCGGAAACGGGAAAAATACGCCAGACACGGACTGGTGTTTTTTTCGACTGGGTCCTTCATAATATTTTAATTACTAGATTAAACGCGGTTGGTGTAGTAGGACCTGCGCTTTCCTTTATTCACAGTTACTTAACTAACAGAGAACAGGCTGTGACTATTTCTAATCATCTCTCTAAGTTTAAATTAGTTGATTGGGGAGTTCCTCAGGCATCGATACTAGGCCCATTGGTCTTCACAATAATGACCTAACTTCTCACCTATCGCCCTCTCTACCTTACCTGTATGCGGATGACATTACGATTTTAACTGCTTGCACCTCGATTGATAGCCTTACTTCAAAGCAGAAGAGTGACCTTGAAAGTATAATTGCTGGTGTCATCATAATTCATTGGAAATAAATGCCAGTAAAACAGTTTTCATGCTATTCCACCCCACTCAAAAAAAGATTGTTGAATTTCCGTCTATAATGGTCAATAATTATCCAATCAAAGCTTCCAGTCATTGTCGTTTTCTGGGAGTGATTCTTCACTCAAACTTAAAGTTCATTTCCCATGTCTCACACCTCAAGCAAAAAGCTGCATACGGCATCAGGATTCATATTAAGGCACGTCCATACTTCAGTCTTAATACCTTGCTTTCTCTGTACTATGCCTTCATTCACAGTAACTTCGCCTAGTGCATTGCGTCTTGCGGTAATACATATAGCACTCATCTGGCTCCTTTAGATTACCTTCAAAACCAGGCCATTCGCATTATTATATTTCAGTCACTGCGATGTAGGGCATTGTCACGGTGTACCGTAGTCACCGTAGCAGGTTCTACTTAGGTAATAAGAAGGACGAAGCAAGCGTTCTCTGTAGCACGCACATATACACACATTTTATAAATTCTCAAAAACTCGCGTTACACGCAAAACAAAAACTAAAATGTTAGTCTATGCAGTCCTCAGTTAATACATGAGAAGGGTAAAAAGTCAGGGAGTACACATCACCGTTAGCACCGGTTGCACAACTCAGGAGCGTCCCTGAAGCGATGCTACGAAGTTGACGCTGTGCTCGGCCGTTGAGTGAGACTCCGTTGGGGAGGCTGCGTGTCACGAACAGGAATCCTTGGTGCACCGTGGAACAACAGTACCCGGTGGAGTGTTGGATTCTCCTGGGACTTGAGCCATCCACTTAAAACCATATGATCAAGGGTAGGCGTCGGCAGGAGCCAGGATTGCACGTCGGCATGGTTGCTTCTTCCGCCGTTACCTCTCTTCTCTCTCGCGCTGCTCCTCCGCGTTTCTTTTCTTTTTCTATTTCTTTCTTCCGATGCTCGCGCCACGAGGCGTTCTCGCGTCGCTCCTATTCTTTTTCTCTTTGCGTGGTGTATCTCCCGGCGTCTCACGAGCGTGCTGGTGACTTCTTTGTTGTCTTCATCCTACTAACGTCCATTTAGGCACCACATCACACTACCTCACAGTTCAAGTTTTTTTTTTGTTTTTTTTTTTCAAAAAAAAGAAAAACTCAGCACAGAAAAAGAAACTGGTGTGGAAATCAGTGATATTGTGTCGACTAACAACCGAACAGTTGTAAACATATGGAAGCCACCTACCGTACGCGACACAGCTTAACTGTACAAGAGTGACTGCGCTAATCAAGTAAGCACATGCAGCACACCTTATTCTAACTGTGATGTTTTACTATAAACCTTTTGAACATGGCAGATGAATTTCTTATCGCCATACTCTCACAACATTCATGAAATAGTTCTGGCAGATACAAAAGAGAATTGCGCTAATGTTTAACGAACAAGAAATTCACTTGAACTACCAACATCAAGTGGTAGGCGTGATGTCAACAGATGGTGCTTGACCGATCCGTCTTTCTTAGCTTGCTATTTACAAAGAACCTGGTTTTGTGTCGGACTTGCGGCACTTGAGCCTTCGTGACGAACGCCTCGGCAATCACGCTGGCGATGATATTTACTTCGGTAGTTTCTTTAGAATTGGGTTCTCTCGGGCACGCATGTCCGTATTTATTGACTCTCAGTTGTCGTGAAAGATTCAGTTTTCTTTGTGTATTCCTTGCGTCTATTGGGCGCACCCAATCACAGTTTGGGTTACCCGGTTCTCGAGCTCCGGTAATGTTGCCAATGATTACATCGTATGTTGGGTTATCCATACACGTTGCCATGGCTTCTCCGGTAAGGTATGGCGATGACAAAGTAACCGATGCTTCTGGTAGCATGTGCGCACTTCCATCGACCAAAGTTACAGCTCGTTTTTTACCAGTAAAGGATTCTGTCGGCACGAGGCTTCTGCGCACTACAACGGCATTACTTCCGGTATCTCGCAGTACAGATACCACGTGTCCGTCAAGAACTCCTGTACTCAGCGGCATATTCTTTTGAGTACTATATTCTTGGTGGTCCTCCCGTACCATGCTCACAATGTCACTACCAGACGTGTTTCCACAAACTTTGTTTGCAAGTGCCCCTTCAGAAGCTGCAAGCTCGGCATGTTCTTGTTGCTGCCTTGCTTTGAACGCAATCTGGTTGCTATCCAAAATGCAAGAGGCTTGGTTAGGCCACGGTCCCTTTTCTGGGCACCGCATCGTATGATGCCCGTGTCGACGACACTTCGCGCAAAATGTATTTGCTTTGACTCGACAGCTGGCGGCCGTGTGGCCCCACTTTGTCACACACGGTGCACTTTGGGATGATAGATTTTGTGTCAGGGCGCAAGCTTTGATTCTCAGCGCCAGCCGCTGTATGATCTTTCTTGAAGTAGAGCAAGTTTTTCTGTTGTTGCGCGTCCATAAACTGATCAGCTGCTTTCGTTGCAGCATTCAAGGTGCGGCACTCTCTCTCGCGTATAAACGTGACCAATTTCTTGTTGCAGTTCACTAAGAACTGCCCCTTAACCATCAGTTCAACGAGGCCTTCAAACGTTTGAGAAACCTCCGAGAGTTCGATCCACCGATCAAAGTACCCCTTGATCCTGGCTACGTACTGCGTAGCTGTCTCGCCGTCCTCGGGTTCGGAGGCACGGAAACGCTCGCGATAGCCTTCCGCCGTGAATCGAAAACGCTGTAGCAGGGCTCTTTTTACAGTACTGTAATCTAAACAGTCTTGAGGTGACAGCCTGCCATACACTTTCAACGCTTCTCCTGTGAGGCACATGCTCAACGCGATCGCCCATTGCGATTTGTCCCAGCCTTGGCTGGTCGCAACGCACTCGAACCTTTTGAGGTATGCGTCTAAGTCGTCTCGAGCATCCTCAAACTGCGGGAGGAACTTGCGTGGATTTAATGTCTGCGAACGCACTGCCTGTGCTTCATTCGATTCCCCTCTGCTGCGTTCGGTCCTCTCGCACGGCGTCTAACTCCGCAAGCCTGATACGTAGCTGAAGGCAGCGTTCCTCTGCCTCGGCTCGCGCTCGCTCCGACGACGCCCGTTCGGCAGCTATTTTCTCCCGCTCAACAGCAAGCACATCGCGTTCTTTTGCTGCGTCACGATCGTACGCCCTTTCATCACATTGACATTTTTTCTTCTTCCGACATCCACTCTTCGAGCTCTTCCCCCCGACAAGCCTACTCGCTCTCCAAGTTCCACTAACGTTCGCCTGAACATACTATCAACTACGTGATTGTACTGCAGAGAACCAACCACTTCGTCCTGTCGTGGACGCCAAAATGTCACGGTGTACCGTAGTCACCGTAGCAGGTTCTACTTAGGTAATAAGAAGGACGAAGCAAGCGTTCTCTGTAGCACGCACATATACACACATTTTATAAATTCTCAAAAACTCGCGTTACACGCAAAACAAAAACTAAAATGTTAGTCTATGCAGTCCTCAGTTAATACATGAGAAGGGTAAAAAGTCAGGGAGCACACATCACCGTTAGCACCGGTTGCACAACTCAGGAGAGTCCCTGAAGCGATGCTACGAAGTTGACGCTGTGCTCGGCCGTTGAGTGAGACTCCGTTGGGGAGGCTGCGTGTCACGAACAGGAATCCTTGGTGCACCGTGGAACAACAGTACCCGGTGGAGTGTTGGATTCTCCTGTGACTTGCGCCAACCACTTAAAACCATATTGCCACGCACTATTCTTATTTTTACTTTTGTTGTATTCGGTTTTCGCCCACAAAGACCGTCAGCAAAGCTCAGCTCAAACCGCGCCTTATTGTTCTAGAACCTTCGCGATTATTGTAGATCGTTTTGTTAAGATTGCGCGCAAGACGCGACCACTCGAGATTATTCCTGAGCTTGCGCGATGACCAGTGATAAGGCTAGAATGTTCGACGCGTGATGCATAAAAGCCGGCGCGCTCCAACGATGTTCAGTTCATCGACGGCCGACGCTCTGTTCGCCGCTATCAGTGCCAGCGTTTATTGCTGTAATCTCACCTTCAGTTTACCGGCCACAAGTTCGGCCCAAATAAAGTGTTTCATCTTGGACTACTGCCTACTGCCTTCGACAACGTCACGACCACGTGACATCTGGTGGAGGAGCTCTTCGCGGGACTGATGAGGAACCCTCCCAAGACCGTCCATGAATTCCTGACAGAGGCAACCACGATCGAGAAGACACTGGGAGCTGCGCACCCGGCAATTCAATTGCCGCTCGACGCCAGGCTACGCCGATATTCAGTCCCTCTCCTCAGACGACCTGCGCGAGACCATAAGGGCCGTAGTGAGTGAGGAGCTTCGTCGAATGTTCCCGTCATCACAGCCGCACGTTTCCTCGATCGCAGACATTGTTCGAGAGGAAATCCAGCAGTCGTTGGGTACCCCTGAACCGCAACAGCCTCAGCCACATGCCATGTGCTACCACTGCGGAGAAGCTGCCCACACCTACCGCCGCTGCCAGTACCGCCAGATGGGACTGCGTGGTTTCGCCATCGACGCGCCGCGTCCACAGCGGGGTGAAAGACCACGCGACATCGCCGACTATCTCGCAGGAGCTCAGTGGACGCCCCGACGACCATCGCGCTCGCCGTCGCCTGGCCGCTACATGTCACCGCACCGCCGGCAGTACACTGGCCCAAACCGGGGCCGGTCGCCTAGCCCGTATCCGGGAAACTAAGGGCAGCAACCGATGGAGGTGCGGTTGCTGCACGACGAAATGCCGAAGATCCTCCGCGGCCGCCGACGACGACAACGCGACGACACCTGCAGAACACGACGCGAAGCAGACGAAGCCCTGCCGACGAAACGTTGCGGACCGACGAAGACAGGACGACGCTACAAGGAAGCAGCGCAACAAATCGAGGTAGCCGTGATCCGATGCCGCGACCCAACCGCAACGCACGGCGACGAACCAGCGACCTCGACGTAATATTCGACGGTCACAACGTCACCGCTCTCGGCGACACTGGAGCCGACTATTCCGTCGTCAGTGGGCCTTTCGCGACGAAGCTGAAGAAAGTGAAGGCTGCTTGGCAAGGCCCTGAAATCCGTACCGCTGGGGGTCATCTAATAACGCCGGCCGGTGTTTGCACTGCAAGAGTCACCATCAATAACCGGACCTATCCAGCCAGCTTTCTAATCCTACAGCACTGCTCCAGGGAAGTAATACTTGGGATGGACTTCCTAAGTAAACACGGCGCCGTCATCGACCTGAGGTCTGAGTCGATAACACTAACCTCAGACGAAGCGCTCCCGCCCCACGCAACGCCAGGGAACCATGCATTGAATGTGATAGAAGAGCAGGTGACCGTTCCGCCGCGCTCCAGCGTCATTATTTCGGTCGGCACAGAAAAACCTGCGAACCTTGAAGGCGTCATCGAGGGCGATCAGCACCTACTCCTGAACCGTCAAATTTGCGTCGCAAGAGGCATCGCCGAATTGCCTGATGGCAAAGCAAAGGTACTGCTCACAAACTTCAGCCACGAATATAGGCACCTTAACATTGGTACGACGGTCACCTACGTCGAGAAATTCGTGGACACCAGCGATGCTTTCGCCCTCTCCGATGCTGCTGAACCTGCTTCGACGAATCGAGGCCCCGGAATAGATTTCGACGTCAACCCGAGGCTCCCAAAGCACAAGCAAGACCAGCTCAAAAGTCTGCTCCTGCAATTTAAGGACTCCTTCTCGTCGTCGTCAAGAATTCGACAGACCCCAGTCGCGAAACATCGTATCATAACAGAAGAAAGTGCCCGACCAATCCGTCAGAGCCTGTATCGAGTTTCTACGCGAGAACGAGAAGCCGTAAAGAAACAAGTCGACGAAATGCTTCGCGACGACATCATCCAGCCGTCCAAGAGTCCCTGGGCGTCTCCCGTGGTGTTGGTGAAGAAGAAGGACGGAACCCTACGTTTCTGCGTCGACTATCGTCGCCTGAACAAGATCACGAAGAAGGACGTGTATCCCCTCCCACGTATAGACGACGCCCTGGATCGACTCCACAACGCGAAGTACTTTTCCTTGATGGACCTGAAGACAGGCTACTGGCAGATCGAAGTCGACGAGAGAGACCGAGAAAAGACGGCCTTTATAACACCAGACGGCCTGTTTGAGTTCAAGGTCATGCCTTTCGGTCTTTGCTCGGCCCCCGCGACATTCCAACGCGTTATGGATACTGTACTGGCCGGCTTGAAGTGGCAGACTTGCCTTGTGTACTTAGACGACGTCATGTGTTTTCCGCAAACTTCGACGAACACATCCGGCGACTTGAAGCTGTACTTCAAGGAATCAAGACCTCCGGACTCACACTCAAGCCAGAAAAGTGCCGCTTCGCGTACGAAGAACTTTTGTTCTTGGGCCACGTGATAAGTCAGTCCGGAGTACGCCCTGATCCGCAGAAGACAACCGCCATCGCTGCATTCCCGCCACCTGCCGACAAGAAGGCCGTGCGTCGATTTCTTGGCCTGTGCGCCTATTACAGGCGATTTGTCAAAAACTTCGCCCACATCGCCGAGCCACTCACTAACCTCACCAGGGCCGACGTCGAGTTTAAGTGGGAAAAGCCGCAGGAGGAAGCATTTCAAGACTTAAAACGACGCCTGCAAACGCCTCCGTTACTTGCGCATTTCGACGACCACGCCGAAACAGAAGTGCACACCGACGCAAGCAGCGTGGGACTCGGCGCCGTCCTTGTGCAGAGGACGGATGGACTAGAAAGGGTTATCAGTTATGCTGGCCGGTCGCTATCCAAGGCAGAGACCAACTACTCCACAACAGAAAAGGAGTGCCTTGCCATTATCTGGGCTACATCAAAGTTTCGCCCCCTACCTTTACGGCAGGCCCTTCAAAGTTGTGAGCGACCACCACGCCTTGTGTTGGCTAGCTAACTTGAAAGACCCTTCGGGTCGCCTCGCACGGTGGAGCCTGAGACTTCAAGAATTCGACATTACCGTCGTTTACAAGTCCGGAAGAAAACACTCTGACGCCGACTGCCTGTCTCGTGCCCCCCGTCGACCCACCGCCGCTGGACGACCAGAATGATGACAGCTTCCAGGGAACCATAAGTGCCGACGACTTCGCCGAGCGACAGCGCGCCGATCCGGAACTCAAGGGCCTTATGGAATACCTCGAGGGCAAAGCCACCGTGGCTCCAAAGGTATTCAGACGAGGACTGGAGTCGTTTTTCATGCGCAACGGCGTTCTCCTAAAGAAAAACTTCTCGCCACTTCGGGCCGACTCCCTCCTCGTAGTACCTTCGGCATTACGACCAGAAGTTCTGCATGCTTTGCATGACGACCCGACGGCTGGACACCTTGGATTTTCCCGTACGCTGGCAAGGATAGAAGAAAAGTACTACTGGCCTCGCCTCACTGCCGACGTCACCCACTACGTGAGGACTTGCCGAGATTGTCAGCGACGGAAGACACCACCGACTAGGCCAGCCGGACTTCTGCAACCCATCGAGCCACCTCGCCGGCTGTTCCAGCTAATCGGCATGGACTTACTGGGGCCGTTCCCGACGTCGAATTCCGGAAACAAGTGGATCGTCGTAGCAACTGACTACCTCACCCGCTACGCCGAGACAAGGGCCCTGCCCAAGGGCAGTGCCGCCGAGGTAGCGAAGTTCTTCGTCGAGAACATCGTATTACGTCATGGCGCCCCCAGAGGTCCTCATTACCGACAGAGGTACGGCCTTTACCGCGGACCTAACTCAGGCGATCCTCAGGTACAGCCAAACAAGTCACCGCCGCACCACCGCCTACCACCCACAGACCAACGGCCTCACCGAGCGTCTAAATAAGACTATCGCCGACATGCTGGCCATGTACGTCGACGTCGAACACAAGACGTGGGACGCCATCCTTCCGTACGTGACCTTCGCATACAACACGGCCGTGCAAGAAACGACGCAGATGACGCCATACAAGTTGGTCTACGGACGGAGCCCGGCAACGACGCTCGACACCATGTTACCGAACGTCACCGATGAGGAAAACATCGACGTGACCGCCTACCTACAGCGCGCCGAAGAAGCACGACAGCTCGCCCGCCTGCGGATCAAGCATCAGCAGACGACCGACAGCCGCCGTTACAATCTTCTACGACGCTTCGTGCAATACCAGGCCGGTGACCGCGTTTGGGTGTGGACACCGATACGCCGACGTGGACTCAGTGAAAAACTCCTTCGGCGATACTTCAGGCCGTACAAAGTGCTTCGACGTCTCGGTGCTCTGGACTACGAGGTCGTCCCGGATGGCATAACGAACTCTCAACGGCGCCGTGCACGACCTGAAGTCGTCCATGTCGTGCGCCTCAAGCCGTATTATGCGCGTTAGCAAACCAGAGGACTGCACTTATTGCTTAATTATTGTACTTTCTTTCTTTATTGTTGTGATTTATTGTTGCATGCATTTTCCCCCGTGTTCTGTTTTAAGCATCGGGACGATGCCTTTTCAGAGGGGGGCATTGCCACACACTATTCTTATTTTTACTTTTGTTGCATTCGGTTTTCGCCCACAAAGACCGTCAGCAAAGCTCAGCTCAAACCGCGCCTTATTGTTCTAGAACCTTCGCGGTTATTGTAGATCGTTTTGTTAAGATTGCGCGCAACACGCGACCACTCGAGATTATTCCTGAGCTTGCGCGATGACCAGTGATAAGGCTAGAATGTTCGACGCGTGATGCATAAAAGCCGGCGCGCTCCAACGATGTTCAGTTCATCGACGGCCGACGCTCCGTTCGCCGCTATCAGTGCCAGCGTTTATTGCTGTAATCTCACCTTCAGTTTACCGGCCACAAGTTCGGCCCAAATAAAGTGTTTCATCTTGGACTACTACCTACTGCCTTCGACAACGTCACGACCACGTGACAATATGATCAAGGGTAGGCGTCGGCAGGAGCCAGGATTGCACGTCGGCATGGCTGCTTCTTCCGCCGTTACCTCTCTTCTTCTCTCTCGCGCTGCTCCTCCGCGTTTCTTTTTTTTTCTATTTCTTTCTTCCGATCCTCGCGCCACGAGGCGTTCTCGCGTCGCTCCTATTCTTTTTCTCTTTGCGTGGTGTATCTCCCGGCGTCTCACGAGCGTGCTGGTGACTTCTTTGTTGTCTTCATCCTACTAACGTCCATTTAGGCACCACATGACAGGCATCTAGTCTTTTACAGGACTATCGTATTCTAACCATTGATAAACTTTTTCATTTTAACATGGCAATCCTTACATACAATTCCCTTCACTCAAACATACCATTCATATTTTTAAAGGACAACTCGTTAATCAAAATAAAACTCGATTTGCATCAAATAATAACTTCCTGTTACCAAAAGTTAGAACAAATTATGGCAGATGCACTTCTATTTTCACAGCGATTTCTGTCTTGAACGATGTTCCCAGTGACGTAAAACTGTCTCCTAGTATAGGTAGTTTAAAAATTAATTTGTTCATATGTACTTCACTTGTGAATAATCTTGTTCATACTTTTCTAAGGGTTCTATTTTGCTGCCCATGCTGTTTATTTTATAATGTATCACAATTCACTCATTTTCATGTGTCTGAAATTGTTGCCGCTATGTGATACATCACTTTATCTTTTTGTCTCCCCATTATTATTCAGCAGATAAGATCACACAGTATAGCAGTTTTTCCTTTTACGGTTACTTTTTTTTTGTTAGCATATGTTAACTTTCGGACTTCACTGTTGCATTGTATTTGTATTAACCTGATTTATCTTGTTCGCTTAAGTTCTCACCCGAACCCTCTCCTCGCCCGAAGGAGCCGGACTTCAAATAAAGTTTATTCATTCATTCATTCAACATGTACTTCAGTGTATTTGCATATCATGTCCTAGCTTATTTGCTTACAATTGTTATCGCTTTTTTCAAATCTTATTCGTTTGTGTTTGCGAAGTTGCTTTACTTGATTTGTTTTCTTTTTAGTCAGCACAGGAGGTCCCCTTGCAGCCTAGAGCTTTAGGACCTCCTTCTCTATACCATTTTTCTGTGTGTAACATCCTTTTCGAATGAATAAAGTCTTTGCTTCTTCTTCATGACCTTGTCGATTTCAAAGTACCAATAAGTATGTCATATTAGCGCTCTCTAAACACGAAGTGCAATCAACAAGAAGGTTTAAATGTAAACATATCTGGCAGAGATCTGTCTGACTGGATAAAAATTATACGAATAAAGCACTCTCCAGCCACTTTTAAATCTAAGTTTTTAATATTGAAATTAAAAACTGGCCTTACGTTTCGAGACCCTTACGGTCTCTTCATCAGGGGGTTACTGTCCGGCCGGCTCCGAAGCTAGCGGCTTGTCTTAGTGGTAGTCTCCCCCTCCACCGTCGTTCCTCCCGCCGTTATCGTTGCTGTGTTGTTTTTCCATTGGTTCTGGAGATCATTTACACACACTCGGCAGGGGTCCCACTTGAGCGTTTGATATTTCCAGGTGTTGTTTGGATATGCCAAGACTCTAAGAACTGCCTTTTGGTGCGGCTACTTTTCGTGTCGATGACCCGGGTGTTGTCGAACTCGATTCAATAGTCCATCTTTTCGCTGTGTTCTGCAAGAGTGTTCCGTGCAGCGTTGAAGCTACGTACGTTGTTTTGGCGTTGCCCTATCCTTTCCGGAAAGTTTTTTGTATCGCCGATGTAAGTGGCATGGCAATCAGTGCAAGGAACCTCTTAGACTAGCCCGGGGAATCTTTCTTTTGGCAGCCGGTGTTCTGGCCGCGGTCATAGTCGCCCAATTGTTGATGCGGGTTTCTGCGCTACTCGGCTACCCTCCTTCCCGAACACCCTCACCAGGTGCTCGCTGATTCCCGGAATTTATGGAACCGTGACGCGGTAGGGTTGTTTAGGGGAGGCTTCATTGTTGTTGTCACTCTTTGCAGAAGTGGGCATGCGGCAGGAATTTTTTCGGTCATCGCGTCGCCGGCATACTCGGCGAATAAGCTCTTCGTGGACCCATTGTTCAGGAGGTCGTTCACGATCGCATCTTCTTCTCTTCTACTTTTTTAGGAGCGAAGCTCCTTAGGCCAGCACCCGTTCGCCGTTGAAGCTCCCTGGATGAGTCGCCAGCTCAAAAAGACAATGAAACGCCGTGCGCGCCGATCACCGAGCGGTTTGCTTCTAGCGCACCAGAAATTCGAGCTTAAATAAAAGAAATAAGCTCTGTGCACAACTGGTTATAATGGTCGTCTTCACTTTCACCGTCGTGAATTGTGAAATGACAACCATCATTCTAACGCAGCACAGGCGCTTTGTCTAAGGTAGCAGTAGACGCTCTTCCCTCGCGGCGCCGGCGCAACAACAAAAAAATAAAAAAAGAAAAAAAGAAACGGCACGCGGTGCAAGGCGCTCGTGGCGTTCGGCGCGCGTTGCGCAAAAAACAAGGTGCGCGGCGCAAAAACAGTTCGCGTTTATAAACGACAAGAAAATTTACCGAAAACCATGTTTGTACATATATAAAAAAAATAAGGACCCACTTGACATTACTTAGGGCTCCTCACGGAATATGGATAGTCGTCCTCAGAAACGTAAACGTGAAAAAAATTGAAGGACACTTTGTACATTCCAAAGTGTGTTCGGCGAAAGCGTGTGGCCATTCCACTGACGGAAAGACCGACAGACGGACAGCTGGACGGACGTACGGACGGACAGACGGACATCCGGGCGGACGGACGGATGGACACCGGACGGACGGACATCTGGACGGACGGACGGACATCCGGACGGACGGACAGACGGACATCCGGACGGACGGACGGACATCCGGACGGACGAACGGAGAGACGGACATCCGGGCGGACGGACGGACGGACGGACACCGGACGGACGGACACCGGACGGACACCCGACGGACACCGGGCGGACGTGAGCATCAGACATTAAAGGCTTTCGCCTCAATATGATGAAGACGATAAGCAGCTTGGCACGGATGCGGACCGCAAAGCCAGAGCAGCGGCAGCAAGATGAGCCCGCCAACAGGGTCCTGAGGTTAAAGCACGACGAGCGGAGCTACAAAGGTTACGCCGACAGGGATCCCACCGTACGTCCTAGAGCAGCCGAATCTACGCGCCGACGCCGCCAACCGTTTCAAAATGTACATAGTCGTTTGCTTCCCATTTCTAAGGAGCTTCGCTCATCCGTTGTATTCGTACAAGGAACAACTGCTAATTTTCTTTGGAGCTGCAGATGGCCCAAGCGCGTTTTTTATGAGCGTCTTGACAACTAATGCCTTGTGGGTGGTGGGGTGGTTGGAGTTGAAGTGTATATACCGGCCTATGTATGTTGATTTTCGGTAAACCTAGAAGCTCAAACGTCCTTTCAGCCCCCCCTCTTTTCCCGTCTCACTAGCATATCCAGAAAAGGAAGAACGTTGTTCTTTTCACGTTCCACGCTGAACTGAATCGCCGGCTCGACTGAATTCAGGTGCGCTAGGAAACTGTCGATATTTGACTCCCTGATCACGCAAAAGGCGTCATCTACATACCTCAAAAAAAACTTACACCATCTCCCGCTAAAGGGAACCATGTTTAGATGTGAAGCAGCGGGCGCTAACGCTTACACTGGCGGCGGCGTTGACGCTGGCGCTCATCGCAGCGTTGCGCAGGAGAGAAAA
>JALIZH010027368.1:0-41266 GCA_030522465.1 Rhipicephalus appendiculatus
GTTAAATCTTGATACGGCTCTTGATACGGGCTTGATACGTTAAATCTTGATACGGGCGCGATACCTGCCGAACGTATAGCAGCTATATTTCTTGCGAAAGCTCATGGCGCTCTTCAGTCAAATGTTTGCGGTCGCTTAGCAAGAAGCACACATAATTCAAACCGCCACTGTGCTTTCACAGCCGCCATTTGATCGTCGTTTTTCTTTAAAGCACATGGGCGTGAAGCTAGCGACATCGAGCGAGCTGCCGTAATTTATAGCCGTTCCCCATCCTTTCTCCTCTGAATAGTCGACCGGCCAACAGCGACGAGCGATCTTCCTTCCCTTTCTACCCGGAACCTAAATTGCGAAACAGCGTTCTTTGCTGAACCTTGAAATAACCAGCGCTATACTCTCCTAACGAGACGCCAAATCGAACACCTCGTCCGAGCAGCACGGCCCCCTTGCGACCATGTAGGGAAGGAGGTTGTCCATGAAGTAGTGTCATTTTTTTCTGTGGTTGGAGGGCATAATTTTCTGCAGTCACGCAGTCACCAGATTTGTTGGCGAGGTCATGTTTAGTTTGAACTTTTTTTTCTGATGATATAATAACACTGCTGCGAATCACTCCCCACGGCCATCATTAAGCTGATCAACAATTAATGTTAAATACACAAATTATTGCCGGGTAATGCTGACCGCTTCAGAGCTTGTCACTTTCAGATGCACCTTTAAATACGGAACTAACAATCGGATATACTGCGACACGAAGGGGACTGAAAATGTCTTTTGTCGGCTCATGCTCCCGGTTCTAGCCAAAAACTTCTTTCAGAATTATGAAAGAGCACCACCGCCTGAACGAGCGTTACGCAACGTCAAGTTTCAGTAGATGCGGAACCATTACTCCGGCAATGGCGTTGCTAACAATGATGTGAGCAAACACAAAAAAGAGAACAAACTTTTCTAAGAATTCACGCAACCCAAGTCCTAAGCGAGGTGTTTCCCCGTATGACAGTGCAAAAATACTCAGCAGCTGATGTCATTCACCATCTCTTCCATTGTCTCGACCAATTCATGGAACTGCAGGTGTTTCTTGTTCTCCACCAACTTAAAGAAGCAGTGTTATGTTGTTTTCTTCAGGGTATACAACTTTAATCAATGCATACTCATTTTCCAATGGCATGACCGAAAGTACTGGGTACAGCTAATGATGGGCCAAACAAACTATGTAACGCTTGCTCTGCTGCTGTGCGTTATTTCAAAAGACATCTCCTCTGCACAGACCTAGTCCATCTAAACAAAATATTGTTGCCTTATACAATCGCTAAAGCAATAGCATCGAACAGAGCAGCGAGAAAAGTGAAGTAAGGCAGGGTAAACAGGTTCTAATGTTACAGAAATAATCCAGGGCTGAGCCCACTTGGTAATATTAACATGTAATAAAAGAGGGGGAAAGACAAATTGATGCTGCCTTCTTTTGGGGGGGCGAGAGCAGCCGAAGTTGTGGGAATGGATGCCCCGTCAAGCTTGCGTTGTGTGTGAACTTGTAAACCCTCTTCCACTTTTAGTTTCGTAGTCATAAATCCGACATGATATATGGCTTTCTGTCATCGTATACTACCGCACATGAATCCGTTCGCACGAGAGACTTGGTGTGAAGTTGAAATATCAAGTCTTTTGTTGCATTTTTTAATGTCGTCGCGAACCAGCGCTTGTAGCTTCAGCGGAGTCCTTGGAAAGAAAACAATGCTCGCGTTGAGTATAGCATGCCGCCATGAATACATAAGCAGTGCGTAGAAGGGAAATACAGCCATCAATGCTAAAAACAAAGCGGATGTTCAGATGCTCAAGTAAATACGTTGCTGCATTCCAATTGCAGCAAAGGAAGCATTGTTTTTCAAGCAGACATCTTTACCGAAGAAATTGAAGCCATGTATATCACAGATTGGTGCGAACAGTTTCTAACACACAGTTTTGTCTTCCAGACAAACTCTGAGTGTTGAAGGAAATCCTAAGACAAGGTGCAGCATATCAGACATTCGCCTTGGCAGAGCAGTTTTTTATATTTTCTGCTTGTACATTCGTCGTCAGGCTCATGTCACTGCAGCCATGACGGGAACCAGAAAGCGTTAAGTTTATTTGACTCAAAACTTGTCATGAGTAAATTCGCCATCAATAGGTTGGTTGAAATATGGAAGGAAATGTGGCAGGCAGCCTTGCAAAACTCGATTCCACGGTTATTTCTACTATGTATATTCACAGCACATAGATTTTTTCCGTGATACCTACCAAACCAGGAAAGTTTCATTGGCCTCTCTACCTTGCTTCCGAAATTGGCAGACGACAGATAGTATTGAGCAACGAGACAATAAATTTCTATTGCTTCGTATCAATCGACAATGACCATCACCAAGCATTCCAAGACGCTCGTCTTTCTGCGACGAATATTAACTCACTATTCAGGAGGCATACCACCTCCTTTTGTCCTGACCGCGGGCAATGCATTTGTATTGTCCAAAAAATGAAATAAATAAAAATAAAAATTGTAGAAAGTATAGTACTTTTACACTTTACGAAAGCAGGTCTTCATTTTTTACCGCCAGAAATTGATGGCTCCCCGCGTAGCTGGCTCTTAAGAGAAGGCCTGTTGTCTTGAAGTTATTTAAATCAGGATTTTTTCAGTAATTACTATCTAATTTTATTGGCTTTTGTTTAATTCTGAGAAACATATGGCGACCGTGGGAACAGGAAGTTTCAGTCGTGTTGTCTCACCATTCGCAATGTGCATAACTTTCAATGAAAAATTTCAGGGATCAGGAAACAGGAGACACAAGAAAGCGAAGACGCTGGCTGTCGAAGCGGAAACTATAGAAAAAATATCAATTACTACTGCGCAGGAGTCGTCGAAACAGACAAGCTCATGCACGCTTCCCCCAGTCTATTTCGTTTCTCTTTTTGTACGTCTTTTCTAAGTATATCAGTGTGTTGTCCTTGTTCTTTATTTGTTACTCTATTTTAGACAATGTGGTGGTAGTAGAGTTTTATATTACTATTCAGTTTGTTGACACCCCTTTTGTCGTGTTTTACAATTTGCTTCTAAGACAGACAGACAAAGCACTTTAATGAAATCCCGGGGGACTAGCCGAAAAAGACTCGCTGGGCCCCTCGGCTCACCGCTGGCTGCTCCCATGTCGGAATCGGGAGACCATGCCTCCGCTCTTTGACGGGCCCTCTGGACGGCCGTTGACTGGATATTGAGTGCAGTACTTGCGATGGCGTCTTCCCAGTCATGTTCGCTGGTGTGTGACGTGTTCCGTAACGCCGAACACTGCCAGAGCATATGTGCTAGAGTGCTGAACACCTCCCCGCAATCTGAGCACTGGGGATCGATATTTTGGTTAATCCGGCTTAGGAAACCTCTCGAGAGATGTCACCCCCCACTGAAGCATCCTAAGCGTGATCGCTTGAGCTCCGCGTAGTTTTGTGTGTGGAGGCTGGAAGCGCCTGCGCTCCTGTCTAGAGTGGGAGACGCTCTCGTGAAATGTTACTAAGGGGTCTCTATGCCCGACCTTCATCGAAACCTATGAAGCCTCACCGCCGTCGCGACGAGTTCCGGCAGTTTAGAATAAGGCTTTCTTTGCTCTTCAGTTTTAGCTATTTGGATAATGTGCGAAGGAATCCTTAGTCGCGGCCCCGCTGAATGGCCACTGTAGTTGAATTGCTGCGGTGGCGCATTCCCCCTGGCCGCTCGCCCAAATGTGTATTGCTGTCATGACTGTGTTGGACCGCAAGCAGCCAAGCAAGCTCAGGTGCTGCGCATCACGTGCTGCGCCCACCTCGCTGAGGAACTTTGTGCGAGGCGGCGTTACATGTACACCCTTTCCCCCATACGAGTGAGCATACAACAACGCTCTTCACCTTCTCCCCGTCAGAGCTAGCCTTTCACCACTATCGGTGAGGCACACCCCTTTACCCACCCTCAGAGCCTCCCTCTCGCTACACAGCAAGTCCATGTGACCCAGCGGCGAACGTTCGGGTGTACCAGCTGTGCGCTCTGCCTGACCACCACGGACTTTCTGCGGATTTATAGGGCATTCTGCGTGATTCTACAGACATAGCTGGCCCCTACAAAGCTACGTTGTCAATATGGCTTGTGGGTATGGCCAGAGGGATGAAATGGGAGAGAAACAGTAGAAAAGGGGTCATTCCATGCCAAATCATCCAACGTTTTTTGGATCATCATAAATATGGCCGAAAAAATTTCCACGTTTTCGCGGAAGCTCAAAACTCATTCTGCCCGCTTGTTTTCGTTGGGAAAAATTTTGCCGCCTATTTGTGACAGTAGCACGGCTAATTGGGCTAGTTGGTATTGGTTTATCTTTTAAGTGAATAAGGGCGCGCACACAGACACGGACACTAGAAGAAGAAAATGCACACAGCATAAGCGCTTATGTTGTGTGCATTTTCTTCATCTAGTGTCCGTGTCTGTGTGCGCGCCCTTATTCAGTTAAAATATATTTTTGTGACAGTTCGTAGCTTTGTACTGATTGAGCTGGAGGGCATCCGAATAAAAAATTTTTCTTGCAATTCACCATAATGTGATGCGGTCAATAACGTGGTGTTTTTGGCAAGCTAATGAAACGGTGTGACTGAAAAAATTGTGCATTTTTCAAGTATATCACTATTTATAGCTTTTTTTCGCCCGAGCAAGAATGATAAAAATTGCTGAATTCGATATTTTTTTCCAGAAATATGCCAATTAAAAGAGAATAAATTAAACAGGAAGTAATGGTTTGTGTAACATGCTACAAGAGAAAAATATTATTGGCGATCAAGCTTTAAAAGTTTGTCTGGAAAAAAATTGCAAAGTTGACATTTTTTAGAAAAAAGCTTTACCTTCAACGTCAAAAAAAATCACCTTGGTGGTCAGAATAAAAATATGCGTGATAAGTCATTAGATAGCTCGGCATCTTATTTATATGTGTGTGAAGTTACAAAAGGGTATTATTTTTTTAACGCGAGAAATATTTTTTGAAGTGTAATATCTGCAGTGGCCTTCGTCCGTCTGCATCGCTGGTGCAAAGTTTTGCCGTCGATATCGCTGGTTAGTGGGCGTCTGCTGCAGACGCGCTGTTGCCGTTGTCGAGTGCAGCTTCCGTTACTATGCTTCAAAAAACATTTCTCGCGTTCAAAAAATAATACCCTTTTCGTAACTTCACACACATATAAATAAGATGCAGGGCAATCTAATGACTTATCGCGCATATTTTTATTCTGACCACCAAGGTGATTTTTTTGACGTTGAAGGTAAAGCTTTTTCTAAAAAAATGTCAACTTTGCAATTTTTTTCCAGACAAACTTTTAAAGCTTGATCGCCAATAATATTTTTCTCTTGTAGCATGTTACATAAACCATTACTTGCTGTTTAATTTATTCTCTTTTAATTGGCATATTTCTGGAAAAAAATATCGAAATCAGCAATTTTAATCATTCTTGCTCGTGCGAAAAAAGGCTATAAATACTGATATACTTGAAGAATGCATAATTTTTTAAGTCACATCGTTTCATCAGCTTGCCAAATACACCACTTTATTGACTGCATCGCATTATGGTGAATTGCAAAACATTTTTTCTTATTCGATGCCCTCCAGCTCAATCAGTGCAAAGTTACGAACTGCCACAAATAGGTGGCAAAATTTTTGCCAACGAAAACAAGCGGGCAGAATGAGTTTTGAGCTTCCAGGAAAACGTGGAAATTTTTTCAGCCATATTTATGATGATCGGAAAAACGTTGGATGATTTGGCATGGAATGACCCAAAGACGACAGTGTGCGAGCGTGATGCCAGGCACGAGTGCCGGGGCCGGTGCAAAGGCGTTGGCCGGGATTGAGCTGGGCGCTGACGAACGGGGCTATGCCTGGCGAGTGAGCCTGATCTCCAGCTATAGTGTACTAGAATAATATATTACTCTAGTAGAATATACCTGTAGCTATCACCACGGCCGCTCACTGTGACATAAAGCGGATATTGCGGAGATGCTGCCGTCTCTGACACTGACGCCTGGAACGTGGCGGCCCGGCTGCATCACGGCAAGAACTGCGTTCGAGGGGAGGGCACTGCTCTTTGCGGAGGGCCAACTTTAGCTTCCTCACCATCTTAGGCATTCATAAGTTTATGAGCCCTTCCGTGGAAGAGAGAGGAAAGTGCAAGTGGCTGTGCTAGAGGGCCACCTTTTCAGCTGCGTTATCGAGGCAGACAAGGGAGCAGGCTTCCGAAAAAAAAACACCAGATACGGCGTGCGCCTCGAGCGGCCGAGATGGCCGCCAAGACGAAAAGTGACGATCACGACAGCGAAGAGCGGGAGTAGTCAACAAAGACGACACGAACGACCAGAGTGAGGCCAGAACGACCAGACTTTTCGGATATTACGACAGAATCCCCGCAACGTATCCGGTTACATGAATGTGCTGGTGGGGAGACTGCTGATCACAGGGATGACGCCGAGCAAAAGAAAACTGACTAGTACACCGGTAACAACCACGCTTACAGAAAGTACGCAGATAGAAAAAACAGGAGACGGGCACGTAGGACGAAACAGACGGGGAGAGCAAGCAAGATGGAGGCTTCGACGTGACGGAGGTGCGCCTGCCAACGATGACGAATGAATGGGAAGAGAAAAAAGATGGAACTAAAGCGGGACCATTGTGCTTGCGAAAAATACTCTCCCGGTTCGACAAGCCACGAATATTGGGTAGGACGTGAAGAAAGAACACATGAAGCACGCCAAAGCAGCGGCTACAGTGGGATAAGGCGATAGAGTGGCGAAATACGTCGTAGCGAAGGAGGAGAAACGAAGCGACGGGACCGCTCCGGACAGGAGATGCTCTGACCTTGCATTTGCATTTCAACAAGCATTACTACGACGTCAAACGGGCACGGTCGGCCAGGATTCTCCCATGCACTGCACACCTGAGGTTGCTGTTTGGCGTTCGTGCTGCTGCGATACTTTTTTAAGTGAGGTGACGGAGGGTGACCAGACAGCCCTCTAAGGCCTGAGTATAGATTAGGATCTGTGGGATGTTACAACGTCTCGAACCATTTCTGGAACCATGAGGTGCCCGGAGGGCCTCAAACCCGGAGCTGCCCTGCACGACCAGCTGCACTGCTCCGGTTCCTCACATGTAGTACAAGCTCGCAAGCTTTAACGACAGGGGGGGGGGGGGGGCTCCATCGCAGCACGCTGCCACTGGCCTCTGCCACCGATATGGGCATGTGATCCTAAGCGCATTGGAGTAGGTGGGCCTGGGCTTGATGGCACAGATGTTGGTAGGTCTGGCGGGTGCGGGTGCCTCGACCTACGAGTAGGGTGGCGATCGCGGAGACACGGCCAATTCCCACACAGAAGGGAGCTCGATGCAACACCGCATTTCTCGCTAGTTTTGGCTACAATATATCCCATAGGTAAAATTCGTTGGCGGAGCTCTCTAGCTACGAAGCTTTTTCTGGTCTTCCTTTCAGAGATACACGATCCAGCTTAGCACTTAAGTCATCGCATAGGAAAGAAGAATAGTATATGTAACCGACTCACACCTGCTGTTGTTAGAAATCAGTACTTCAGAAGAAACGCTAATACACGCAAACGCAACATACAATTGTGGGCTGAATAAAAAGAGAGGCCCATGTTACCTTCCTTTTTGCAACGATCTGGGGGCATCTGTACGTGCTGCCATCTCTCAGCGGCGGCAACGGCGTCTTGCCACAACTGAATGAGGAATAGGCGAAAAAAATCATATCTCACGAAAAAATCAAGTTACCGAAATTCTGGTAAAATCGCAATATCGCGCTACAAAGTGTGTTGGCTTCCTAAAACAATTAAACATCGCTCATTAGAGATACAAGAGGTCCCATCGTGAAGGAAGGAACATTCTGGGAAGCCACACGGCCTGTTGTTCACGAGGAGCGTGACGAAAAGGACCACGGTTTGTGTTGTATTCTATCACATTTCGGGAATATATATGACTTGACTGTGTACGCGAGCATACGAAAAAACCTCTCGCATGTACCGAAAGGGAGCACGTCGTTGAAAAGAAGTTTCGAAAATAAGTCATGGAACATCCATAATATAGGCTAGAGCAAAAGACAGAAACAGAGGCAGCATACTTTTTCCTTTCTGCATTAAAAAAAGCATATCGTCCAAAGCTTTACCTAATCATACTGGCGTAACAAGAAATGCAGCTTTCACAAGAGTGCGCTTCTATCACATCGGAATTGTTCACATTATAGTGTCTCCTTCTAGGAAAATCCTCTTTCGAAGTTGCATGCCAGATGAATTGAAGGGTACATACAGTAGGTGTCACCGTTGCTTTTTTCATAAAACTTTCGTTCCATGTCTCGCTGGCAACGTTTACCAAACCTAGTCGCTTTTTCTTCTGTATACTCTTTGTGGTATGGCTTATTCCTAAGAAAAACACTACGGTTGAAAGTTTGTCCCGGCTAATGGGAGGCTCAAGATGTTTCTGGCAGCTGTGAACCACTCGGCTTTTAAGAGCGCTATTCGGAGCGTTGCGTTTGTGTGACACGCTTAAATCTCCTTTTGCCTAACAAGATGCCTGATTAATACCGTGATGTAGGTTATCCTAAAGCTCTAAACACTTTATATATTGTATTTATTTGTTGTACGCTAAGGCTGCATGCCACCTCTTGCAAGCCGTGCGCCCATATCTGTGACAGTTGGCCGCTTACGCTTTCCATGGTTTTCCTGAAGGGAACAGTGAAGTTTTTGCCTAGTTTAGTATTGTTTAGCACAAATAATAATAGTACTGCAATTTCGCGTAATTCATTTTCTCCCGAACGCTTGCAGCGTTAATTGGAAATTCTGCGAATACTTAGGCGTGGGTAATAGTTCAATTTAGACCCCTCACAAAAATGCGCGAAAACAGACCACGTCGGACATTCTGGCTTTTCTGGAGAGCGTACAGCATTTTCCTCGCTAGTAACAAACAAGACCGTGTTTTCTTAAAGCTTCTGTATTGGGTTATAAGACAAAGCAGACGTAAGCAGAGTGCAGAGCAATTGTCCCGTGCAATTTGTTTTACGTCTTTGGGCTTTAGCGCTGTATTAATCATACTGAGTTTGTCTGTTTGTATCTTCGCTAACGCAAAAAGACCCTGTACTAGTCATCCATTGTAAGGCGAAAATAACATTAATGTATAGAAACAATAACGACTGCAGAAAGCGCAGCCTGAATTTTGTCTATCGGCCACATCATGGAATCCACAACTGACGCGTGTGCAGGGTCCTTGTCCTGGCAGCTCGTTCCGCACGCGTGCGCAAAGTTCAATCGCATGACACACGTTGCACCGGTATATGCAGAAACGGCAGGTCATGCCGACTTCTATATATCTGCAGTTGCAGAGCAATATAGTTGCTATGCACCTCCTAATTAAATGCAGGAGGCGTGCCCGCGAATATCACGACTGCTTTCCAGGGCAGAAGACGGGATACATGAACAAAATATGGTAGTGTCAAAACATTGACACAGCTGGATGGAGACATTGGGGTGGGCGCATTCACTTTATTTTTAGGGGCGAAGCTCCTTAGGGTGTGGGTCTGTCCCTCCTCTGTAGTAGTAGTAGTAGGTAGCCACGTATAGTGGAATGTACCCACTCCACGTGATAAAGATGACGATGACGCCTGAAGACCGAGCGCGTTCCAGTTTAGTGGAATGTACCCACTACACGTGATAACAATGACGATGACGCTGGTGACCAGGAAGTATAAGCGCGTTCCAGACCACACATTCTCTTTCTGCCATGGATGAAAACGATCGTGAACGCGCTCTCGCCCTGAAAGGCAAAACGGCAACGCCGACAACAAACGTTCATAATCACACCACACCCCCCGCATTTGTGTGTCAGGTCTTCGTATGATGATCGAGTGGGCAAAATTTACGGGGATTGACGGTTCACCAGATTACCTCCGCAGCTTCGCCCACTCATCATCATTCACTTCGTGGATTTGGCATGATTTTAGATGTGAAGCATCTTATGGCGAAGCTTAATCCGGTGGTGGTGGTGGTGTGCCGCGTGCCCACCCTTACTGCGCATGCGCAAACCCTTTAAAAAAAAGAAAAATAAAAAAACCTCCTCTTCCCCTCTCTCTCTCCTCTAGGCATCCCTACCCGCGGCAACCACACCCTCACTGCGCATGTGCCTCCCCCTCCTCTCTCCCCCTCTTACACTCCCCCCCCTCTCTCCTCTAGGCATCCCTGCCCGCGGCGTCTACACTCCCACTGCGCATGCGCGTCCCCCCTCTCCCTCCTCTCCTACACTCCCCCCCCTCTCTCCTCTACGCATCGCTGCCCACGGCGTTCACACTCCCACTGCGCATGCGTGTCACCCCTCTCTCTCCTCTCCCCCCTCTCTCGCCTCGCGACGCCGACGCCAGCAGCGTCTGCTAGCGAGTTTCTTGGTTGAAAAAACCGACTGCTCGCGCTGCACAGCCGTTCACTGGCCACCCCGTATATATGGCAATGGTTCTTGACCTCCAAGGTGGTGCCGGTGGGAGATTTCTCCTGTGCGTTGTTGAACAATAAAAATTCGCAGCGTGCGCGTTAACTAAAAGCGGAGTGCGGGTCTCTGTGTCCAGTCGGAGTCTTCTGTCTCTCATTGCCCATTAGCAGCGATTGGCATGTTCCAGAAGGAAACACTGCTTCATCACTGCCTGCGTTGCGCCTCCCCAGTTTTCTCTCCTGCGCAACGCTGCGATGAGCGCCAGCGTCAACGCCGCCGCCAGTGTAAGCGTTAGCGCCCGCTGCTTCACATCTACACATGGTTCCCTTTAGCGGGCGATGGTGTAATTTTTTTTCTTACGATACGTGTTTCGGGTATGGCTAACTAGGATGATGTCTGCCTGCTGCAGTTTTGTAGCTCCAATTTACGCTATTGCGCTTCGCTAGGAGCAGTGATAGAAGCGGTGGAGTAGTAGTGATGTCGTGGCATTCTTGATAGCTTTCTTTGTTATATCCTTGTTATGGTAACTGGCTACACCGGTTTGCTAGGTAGTGTAATTCAATAGTGGTACTTCTGTACTGAATAAAAATGGGTTGTGAATAAGGACTGCGTATATATAGAGGTCGGCGTATGTAGAATATGCAATTTTGGTTTGTTACAGTAAACTAACTTTTTCTTGAAATGACAAAGGCATTAATTTTCATTACTCACGCCGCTTGCACGACGCAGTTTATTCAGGTGGAATATGACATTGAAGCACGTGCTCATGAAGTGTAACAATGCCGTAATAGGTACGCATTTGTGTCAGGAAGTACTTATAGAAATGAGGAAATGAGAAATCTAGGCGGGGCTACATGTTGCACTATTGATACATGCACTGTGCGTGGCTGTTATGAAATGTTTGCACTGATAGTTGCTCTCTTCCTTTTTTCATTTCCCTCCCCACGTGCGTGGTAGCAAACTAGAGATAGTCTATTCATCCTCCCTGTGTTTCCTACATTCACTGTCTTTCTCTTTCTATGGAAATGTTGATTAGTTGACATCAGTCTTGGAGACTAACAGGATTTATAGAACAAAAATTTGTCTGCGACTTTCGAAATGGCTCTGGTCAAGACGAGTTCTAATATTTTGAGATATATACCAGATATATATTCATAATTCGAGATTTCCACAAGTCATAACATAATTATTTAAAGCCTTCAGGTTGATTCGGCTACAACAATAAAGTATCCCGTGTGAATTGAAACGTTTGTTTCTATGAACTTTAATATTATTATGTGTTGCCCAAAGCGATGTCGTTTGAGGAAATATAGATGCGTGTGTAACACATGCGTCCCCTGGAAGTTTTTGCCAGTAGTAATGGCAGTAGAAGAAGTATCTTTATTTCATTTCTTGGAATACCAGAAAAAGGGACAGAGGCAAAAGGCGTTTCATACGCCTGGCAAAGGTCTCTGCACCTGAAGTTCACCACAGATACACATTTCTTGCGCGTAAAAAGTTTTGACGTACGAAGTAACCACATGAGCGCTAACAAAGGAGTACTAAAACCGAAACCAGCAACATATGATACACTTAACAGACATTAACTACAAAAGTCTTACACATAAAAAAAGAACAGCAAACTCGAGGCATCGTATTGCATCATCAGCAATAAAAGACCAGTAATTATTTGTCATACAAGGAACAACGACCAACTTTCCGAATCCTAGCGAAAATTTCATAACGCAGTCACAGTAATCAAAAACAGGAAATTTGCTTCAAACATAGGTAATAAATCTTACCATCAGTCGTCCATGCTATTCCTACTTCATTTAAGGTGCCACCTATATCTAGCATATGTTTGATATAATTCATAAAAATAAATATCTTGAATCCGTGTTCTATTTCGCTGGTTCACTGTGTAGTGCGATGGTCACATATATTGATTTCTTAGGTTCGAATGGAATTATTTAGATTGTATAAAATGACGGAATTAAATGAGATGTGCAGTTCTCTGAGTGCTCATGACCTTCATATATCGACACTTTTTTTTGCATTAAACAACGAGGCTTCATCAGTTTTGTGGCTGCTAGTAACTATTGTCCAAAATTTATTTTTTCATTTATTGTAAAATTATTTTTAGGAAAATACGGTGAAATACTGCTCCAAAGGCAGCCCGTGCTTTACTTTCAACATAATAAGACAGTAAACAAAATGATTACATGCTGCCTGCTTTGAACTTTTCAGATACTAGAAACGTTCTGCAAATATATTCGTAAGTGCTCAATGAAATATTGTTAATTATTTTAGGCGTTAGGTGCTGTTTTACCACCGCCTAGATCAATGTCAGTATGGGAAAGTAAAGGCTTCAAGAAAATAAACTGACCTTTGTGAAGTGACATTCAAGAGAACGTTGTGGATAGCGTGAATGGCACGAACAATTTCGCGCAGTTCATTTCACATCAAACACCGCAGCACAGCGCGACTACCTCGCTAACCGGGAGATCACGGAAGACAGCGCGCGGGCGTGTTCCAAAACAGACGCTGCAAAGAGCCCTCCGTTCATGCAGCGCTTTATTTCTATATAAGCGTCTCATCGTTATATATTCAGATCAAATGTGTCACCATGGTGAATGAAAGTAAGTATTTTTATCCAGGCACCGTAGGCACATTCATGCACGCAACTTGCTTTGGAAACAGTTGTGCCAAAGAATAGTTAAGGAGAACCAAGAGATGTTGAGTTGTATATTTATTGACCGCCCTGTACGTTCGACGTGTTTTAATGCGTGTTGAAAATTGTTAGCGACAATCACCTCCCAAAGGACACTGTCATGTATACAGCAATGTCGAATGAATGATCTTTTAGTCTGCTCGAAATATACTGCGAACCTGCGGCTGACTTATTTGATGCCTAAAGACAAATTGGTTTATTGCATGATAAATACAAACTCAAATTATTGCACTGCTGAGTATCATGACTTCTTAGAAAATGCGCAAATCCACACGAGTTCGCATTGTCTTTGTTAAAATAAATCAAGACCTTTGACCTCGCTAGTCTCCCTCGGCCTCGTTTTTCTGTCCTCTGGGAGCTGTTTACGCAAAGTTGGAATCAAGTGCATTGAACTTGACGCATTTATCGACAGGACATCATAATTTGTGCCAGATTGCATTATTATTTTGTACGACAAAGCGTCCTCCGATATGCTGAAAGACACACTACTGCATAAATCACAACAATATTATGGAAACCACTTAGTACTCGAACGTTGCCCACATAGCTTTGACAATGTGGTAAGCTGCGGTGCACCACTTTACCGCTGATTTAGTCTGTCTTGCTAAATCGCTTGCCGAGAGCTCTGAATAATACGTTACATTAGTTGGTGCATTGATTTATGCTCGTCGCCACTTCCGAGTTGGGCATGAAATTAAATGTCATCGTCACTTGACCTGCTCTGTAATCTCATATGCATATTTTCCAAAAAGGTACCACTCCGAAGTCACTAATATACGCCCACAAATAAAGATGATGTCCGAAAGGTGTTGCAATGGTGGTCTCTTTTTATTACATCCAAAAAAAAAGGGGTCCAGTACGAAGACTGAATGCGCGCGGTGGAGGCTGCGGTATCCCAAGAGATCCCGGCCGACCTCCACTAAGCCCGCGCAAAGCGGTTGACACTGCGATTCGTGTTCGCTCTGACAAATCAAAGGAACGACTTCTAAAAGCTAAGAGGATTTAAACTATTAAGCCCGCAAAAATGCGAAAGAAAAACGGTTTTATTGCATATATTAGAGTGGGGGTCTGAATAATGCATGTATGCACTTCCCTGCGTCTTTCACTTTATTAAGTTACGTATGCAAAAGAGACGCAGACTTAGGGCAGCATTCTTCAACATGGGTCACTGAAATCAAAATCATTCGTTAGATCAGGGGTCTGAAGCTTAACTCGAATGATAGGCCGCAGTGACGAAGTTTAGTCCCGCGAGGGGCGGAACAGTGAAGAAGTTCGGAGCGGGAAGTGGAGGGTGATTGAACACAATGTCAGATAACCTTTCCATTTGAACGAAGGCCTTTCCCATGGCTCATATATGGGTCATTTCTAAATACAATTTCCAAGCAGGATTCGACAAATGTATGGATACCGATCTAGAGAATATGTGAAGCCTGGACGCCGATTATGAAATATCAAGTTTTTGTTGGATAGTTACGTTTCAATACATGGTGACCGCATGGGGTGCCTCACGAAACAAAATGTTTTAGATGTGAAGCATCTTATGGCGAAGCTTAATCTGGTGGTGGTGGTGGTGGTGGTGGTGGTGTGCCGCGTGCCCACCCTTACTGCGCATGCGCAAACCCTTTGAAAAATAAAAATAAAAAACCTCCTCTCCCCCTCTCTCTCCTATAGGCATCCCTCCCCGCGCAACCACACCCTCACTGCGCATGCGCCTCCCCTCCTCTCTCCCCTCTTACACTCCCCCCCCTCTCTCCTCTAGGCATCCCTGCCCGCGGCGTCTACACTCCCCACTGCGCATGCGCGTCCCCCCCTTCTCTCTCCTCTCCTACGCTCCCCCCCCTCTCTCCTCTACGCATCCCTGCCCACGGCGTTCACACTCCCACTGCGCATGCGTGTCACCCCCCTCTCTCTCTCCTCTCCTACGCTCCCCCCTCTCTCGCCTCCCGACGCCGACGCAGGCAGCGTCTGCTAGCGAGTTTCTTGGTTGAAAAAACCGACTGCTCGCGCTGCACAACCGTTCACTGGCCACCCCGTATATATGGCAATGGATCTTGACCTCCAAGGTGGTGCCGGTGGGAGATTTCTCCTGTGCGTTGTTGAACAATAAAAATTCGCAGCGTGCGCGTTAACTAAAAGCGGAGTGCGGGTCTCTGTGTCCAGTCGGAGTCTTCTGTCTCTCATTGCCCATTAGCAGCGATTGGCATGTTCCAGTAGGAAACACTGCTCCATCACTGCCTGCTTTGCGCCTCCCCAGTTTTCTCTCCTGCGCAACGCTGCGATGAGCGCCAGCGTCAACGCCGCCGCCAGTGTAAGCGTTAGCGCCCGCTGCTACACATCTACACATGGTTCCCTTTAGCGGGAGATGGTGTAATTTTTGAGACCAGTCACATCTGCGTTGCTTCCACGAACAAAGCGTTACTAATCGCAGGTGAGAAAATAATGCGAGCACCATTTAATAAAATGATATTAATAAAATTTAAAAAAAAGTATGTGACCAAGACATTCGTGTGCGGGCCGGGTGTCTAGCGAAAAGTCCGGCGGCTGCAGACCACGTGTTGTAGATCCCTGCATTATATAGGAGTTTCTAAAATTGAAAGCAGGGTGTTTGAACCCTTGCATACTGTTGCACCAGCTTAATTTTGACTGTGAATGGTTTCTATAGCTAGGAGATAAGTAGTAAAGAGATACAAAGCGAAATATAGTTTTAAATATCTGGCATTGTGTTAATTGCAATTTTCGTGTCTGCGAGTATGTCTGTTTCGAAATAAGTGATTTAATGACATTTACTGTATAGGGTTTTAATCAGCAAAACACTGCCATATTTTGGGCTCTACCGTCTCATATAGCACACAAACTCGGGCAGTGCGACAAGGCCAGCATAACCAAAGAGAGAAGCTGACGCTCCGTGCGCATTTACGCTGCACTTCCACTTGTAACTATTTTGCTTCATTTCTAGCGAATAAACAGAAACAGCGTCGCATGTGTTCTCCCATCATTAACATTTTTCTGTCGCTTCTATTTGGAGTTGCATGTTCCGGCTGGCGGGTATACATGATTGTAGCATCTCATTTGCAGATAAGATTGCAGCCCTAATCTTTAACTCAGTAAATCTTTGTCTCCAGAGGGCCCGCGTGAAGGCGGTCTGTAAAATACGTACAAACCGCCCCCCATCCCGAGATTAGCGCGCACACACGAGCGACCACGCCCTGTTGAGGCGCGCGGGCATCGTAACACGCGGGGCAAAGACCTTTAAAGCCCGCCCTCCATGCCCCTCGGGCAATCTCGCTAGTGATAACCAGAACACGCTACGAGTACCGCCAGCGGAACTGTTGTATATAAATAGCGCGCTGCAAATGCGCTGAAGAACGAACGCTCTGTAGCCGAGTCGTTTCGCGCAGTGCGCTACGGAGCGGGGGGTCGTAGGTTCGGCTCCCGGTGACGGAACTCTCTCTTCAAATATTTCCTTCGCTAACAGTTAGTGCATTTTATACAACGGCAATGCGTGACACAAATACACGAGTGGAGCCATCGTGGACCCCGGCATAAAACACTTTCATGTTAAAAGACGACCTGGGGCACTTTTCAAGGCCTTCAATATGTGCCAAGAACACGCAAACGCTGCCGACAGTCCAGACAGTGCGCCTTTTGCCAGGAAGGACCGCTCTCTCTTCATGTCTAGTTATCGCCATTACGCCTATGCTACGAAGGACGGCGCCGAGGGAAGCACAAGGATGGTGTTATTTTTGTCTCAAAATACTGTTACACTGTACATTCGAATTGCTTTAGACTTGTTTTACGATCTAATTAAAGCCCACATGAAATGCTCCAACATATAACAGCCAAATACAAATTTTATTCCTGAATACCGACCATAGGGGGGTTATATAGACTTTAGCCGCAATATTTATGTGAGCCGTATAGGGGACAGGAACGCACTGGCGCAAAATTGTTAGGCAGGCCCGACTATATTGTCGGTAGCAAAAAGGTGGGTCTTTCTCAGTTTCAGTTAAAGTGCCCTTTGCTCTTAAAAAAAAACAAAAAAAAACGCCAAATAATAATTAATGCCACCCTGTGATTCTATTGTAGAGTTCTTATGTTTAGACCTTCACATTCCCTCATGTATAATTACTTTTGGTTCCAGGAATGCTACTTCTATGCACAGATTCCTCCACTTGGTAACCCCTCTTACCAATGGGATCTGACGGGAATGTCACAGCAAAAGGCCGATTGCAAGCAGATACACTGCAGTTCACAAAGGCGAACTCACGGACATTCTATTTGCTACATTTTATAGCTAATGTTGCCAATATTTTTTTTTAATTTGTCTGCGAAGTATGGATGGTGGAACAAAGTGTGTGCTTAGAACAATATGTCAACAATTATCGTACTGTGAAATTCATTGTGGGAAAGCTCAGTGCAGGTGTCCCTATTTGTGTGGAAGATGAAGCCCACAATGTTAACTTGCGAGCTAAATATCTCCACTCCACCACTCATTTATTCATACAGCACGTGTAAAATGACAGCGCTAGCGTCTAGACTATCGGGATTTCGCACTGATCGGCTACCCGCTGTTGCCAGAGCTTGCGCGTTCGGAAACGCACCCAAGGGAAATCAGTTGGTAGCACACGGTAGTCATACGAAAAAACACAACGGAAGTTAAAACGCGGTAGGCGACAAACGACAACTGATGTTTCTCGCATAAGGAGCCATAGAGAGTGCGTATATTAATTACGTCACCTGACGTCATTAATGCAACTTCCGTTGTCACGAAGTGCAACAGAAAGACAAGAAACACCAATAGAGAAGAACGCACTGTTTTTTTTGTGTGTTTTTTTTTTGGTATTTTCACAGGCTGTTTAAGGGCCCTTTGAGGATAATTGATGCCTCCAGTAACTTTCGCGCTAGCTTTTCAATACTACAGCCCATTATCATTATCTCACGCAACAGTTTGGCCCACGTACGTCTTTCCCACATGACAGGCGTATCTCATATACAACGCCCGCCGCACATTTCACGTATAGGTCTGGCATGCTTCTTCTGTCATACAAGCTGTTTGTTAACGTAATGCTCTGACACAGTCCAGCCATCTTGCGTGGTACCGAGGAGACTGCAGATACACCGTAACTATTGCGACTTTCTTGAGATTGTGGCAAACTTTCTGGACGTACGGGACTACTGCAAGCTAGACTCCTTTATTTACGGGGCTAGACATTTGCCTTTCTTGCCCTTCACCTTGTGATGGAGGGTTTTCGAGAGAGCTGCAACTAACGAACTCTGGAGGCTGGTTGAATATTGCCTTGCCGATTGGTTTTCAAAACTAAGCTATGTCGCGTGAGGACGCGACCTAGATATGGCAGATTGAAAGCAATATGTAGATATTCATGTCCTTACTAACAGAGTGATCGGAATCGTGCAGGCGAGATGTATTGAAGAAAGCCTACGATATCTTATTAAGAACTGCTACAAATCACAGCGTTTGTACCAGTGCGGACGCGCTCACGTGGCTAGTAGTTTGAGCTTGGTCGTGTAATTAAGAAACAAATCTATTGTTAATCTCACAAGCTGATTGCAGCACTATGACGTCGATGTGGCTTCTTAGCCAATAGGAAGAACGAAAATTTTAATTTTGTTCGTCCTATATTCCTCCTACATCACAGTGAAGAGATTACCCAGGCAATAAATAAGTGGGGAGGCAGGCATTTTTGTGGAAGGCCCTAACCACGTATCTCTCGCGACGAACTCTGACTTACGTAATGACAGTGCCTGTGGAGACAACCACGCCTGCAGTATTCAGAATAGGGAACATGTACGCGTATAGAGGCACACGGCGTAGGTGTATGCACGAAGGCTCCCTAGAGCTGAGACATGCCACCGCGCCCGCTTGACGCAAATTGGTGTCGTCTTTGCTTCGCTGTCGGGTTTGTCAGCATGTATCTATTTCACGCTGCTCGGCGATGACGACGGGTTTTTTCTCTCCTTCATAACTTCCTTCATAGAGAAAGAAGAAGGAAAGGTTAGCTGGGTCTAAATAGTGGGTGGCTATATATAATGTGAGCTTAACCAAAACTACCATGTTCTACCGGTGGAGCGGCTGGCGTATTTGATAACAAAGAAGCAGTGTCACAATTTATGCTCGGTGCCCTGTAATGGAGCGCTGGAGTGATAATAAGTGAAGCTATATTAGTAAATTACCCCTCCAATGTTGTACATGGGCCACATAGGACAAACCGAATAGTTGTCGCAGTTTCTTATGCACTTTGTCCATTACAAAAAAAAATTACTTTATCATTCGATTGTAAGCGAGGCCGTGCCGGCTAAGCCCTCATTTATGTATAGGTTGCTTTGGTACCGCTCATGTCTCGGATGAGCTGTGTCGACGCCACGAATACATTATTCAAATAATAATAATAACATTATTATTATTATTATTATTATTATTATTATTATTATTATTATTATTATTATTATTATTATTATTATTACGCTTCGAGTAAGCAGCTCGCTCCTTTCGTAAACATGGCTGCTCCAGCGAGCGAAGTCACTTTCCGGCAGTCTATAGCTTCAAAGCAAACTGCGGTGAAAGCAAAACACGAACAAACTTTCGCCCTCCAGAGATAAGCGCGCGAACACGGGTGACCACAGGTCGATATACAGGGTGAAATCAGGCGTCCCTACTCCGGCAAAAGACGGGCGGGGCGACAACCTCTAAAGCGCACCCTTTGCGCCATCTCGCGGATTACCGTAGGACAAGCCCCTGCCACGCTTAAGCATATGAGAGTTCTGCGCACCGCTGGCGGCAACTGGTGTACCTAAATAGATCACCGTTAGCCCACTGGAGGACGTGGACTGCATGGCGGATTCGTTTAACGCATCGAGCTGTGGGCTAATGTGCGCTCGTTGTTCAGGCGGTGACCCGTGGCGCATGTCACATGTGATCCCTCAGTGGAGCTATTGTAGCTGCGCTCTTCTAGCTGCGCGTGGCGGCATGTTGCAGACATCAGGTGGTGACGACTGTTAAACAATCCCGGGTTCTGGAGAAGCGGATTTTGTATTGAAGGGCGAATGCATCTTTCTTGGGCTCTCGCCCATGTTTTGTTGCTATGTTGCTACGTTTCCATACCTCAGCTAGAATGTTTGTTGTTCAATAAAAATATTGTCCTAACATTTTAATTACCTTCATATGCTTTTTCGAGCTTCTGGGTACAGCAGTTAATACCTACTCATCGTAGAATTAACTTCATAATTTTATTATTACAAGAAAGTACAAGCTAAGGTGACGTCGGAGATGTGCCGTGCTCCACTTTCATCATTTCAAGGTCATTACGACGACAACTTGCTATATATTGCTGAATATTTCTAAACAGCAAACATTTTGTTCCAGGAGGAAGCTTTCTGACTGCAGCGGCCTTTACCTTCTGCATTGATATCCATGCTGTGATAGAAGCTACCACACCGTACCAGGCAGTCAAGATGATGTTCTTCACGCACTTCGCCGTTAATATTGAATACAGCAAGGAGGTGAGCCTTACCCTGGAGTTCACTCAAAGGTGAAATTTAATGTGATTCTTGCAACTAACGTTGATAAGGCAACATTATGAAAGTACAAAAGTAGACACTGGGGAATTTTCAAAATCTCGTACCCACTCAGGGGCAATTGGCCAAGGATTGATTATATGATTATATGACTTTTCGACGCTGTTTGATACTTCTTTTTCTTTTAAACTGCGGCACGTGGAATGACCCCTCTGCGTCTCCTGCCACGTGGTGGCGTCTGACGCGTGCCCGGTGTTCTTTTGTTTCATTCTACATCATGAGTGGTACAGAAGGGAGCCACGTTTTCGTGCGCATCTCAAGGGCAGTTTTCAATTTGAAACAAACTGTAAAAGCGTTGCGTGAAAGAAAACACGCTCAAGCTGTTCCGAGATCTGCGTACCGCGAGCGGCAAATGGTGCATATGAATAGCTCGCCGTTATATCGCTGGCACGAGCATGGCGTGTGGCTGTGTTGGCTAGCAGGCTGCGGAGCGAGGGGTCGCTGTTTCGAACCCCCGTTTGGTGGTCTGGAATGACGGCGTCGACAGACGGCGAAAAATCAGCCGAGAGTGTCCATATAATTGCTATCGCAATAAAAAGGAGTGCCTTGCCATCATCTGGGCTACATCCATGTTTCGCCACTACCTCTACGGCAGGGCTTTCAAAGTTGTGAGCGACCACCACGCCCTGTGTTGGCTAGCTAACTTGAAGGACCCTTTAGGTAGCCTTGCACGGTGGAGCCTAAGTCTTCTCGAATTCGATACGACCGTCGTGTGCAAGTCCGGAAGGAAGCACACCGACGCCGATTGCCTGTCTCGCGCCCCCGTCGACCCACCGCCACAGGACGACCAGGATGATGAGTGCTTCTTGGGAACCAGAAGTGCCGACGACTTCGGCGAGCGACAACGAGCCGACCCGGAACTGAGGGGCCTCGTGGAATATCTGGAGGGCCGGACCACCGTCGTGCCAAAAGCATTCAGGTGAGGATTGGCGTCATTTTTCTTGAATAACAATGTCCTCGTAAAGAAGAAGTTCTCTCCGGCCCGAGCCAGCTATCTTATCGTTGTACCTTCGGCAGGGCGACCAAAAATTCTGCAGGCCCTGCACGAGGGCCTAACGGCAGACCACCTCGGTTCCTCTCGCACGTTCGTGAGGATACAAGAAAAGTACTACTGGCCACGCCTTACTGCCGACGTCACTCGTTACGTGAGGACATGCCGGGAGTGCCAGCGACACGAGACACCGCCGACAAGGCCAGCGATACTTCTGCAGCCCATCGAACCACCTCGCCGGTCGTTGCAGCAAATCGGTATGGACTTGGAAGGGCCGTTCCTGACGTCGGCTATCCGAAACAAGTGGATCATTGTGGCTACCGACTACCTTACCGGCTACGGCGAAACAAGTGCCCTGCCCAAAGGGAGCGCCGCCGAGGTAGCAACGTTCTTTGTTGAGGACAACGTCCTACGTCATGGCACCCCAGAGGTCCTCATTACCGACAAAGGGACGGCCTTTACAGGGGAGTTAACTGAGGTGATATTGAGATACAGCCACACAAGCCACCGCCGTACCACCGCCTACCACCCACATAGCAATGGCCTCACCGAGCGTCTAAACAATACATTCGCTGACAAGTTGGCCATGTACATCGACGTCGAGCCCAAGACGCGGGATGCAATCCTGCCATAGGTGACCTTCGCATACAGCACGGCCGTCTTCGTCCACGTCACGACCACGTGGACATAGTGTGAAAATTTCTAGACGATACTCAATGTCTTAACTGTACATAATGGCCTGTTTCACATTTTAATGGTAAGGATCAAATGTTCAAAACAAATGGTATGACAGCAGCAGACTTCGCATGCATGCGAAGTCTGCCTCGGTCATACCATTTTCACTATGAAAAAACTCATATACGTAAAATTTCGCCCGGAGAAACTTCTCATCGGCGATGTATATACTAAGATACCTTACGTCACTTGAGGATGAAGAGCAGAATAAATTTGATGTTTAGAGGACTCTATAATAAAAATATTCAGGAGCCCTTCGCATGACAAGCTTCGCTACAGCAAAAAAAAGTCCTCACCATATCAAATCTGACTTGATTAAGAGTGTGGTGTGGAAGGGGCACGCTATGTTAGGCACCGAGAGACAGAAAAACACAAGAAAGAGATTGCCCTGCGGCGGCTGAGATTAGAGACCTTTGGCATGCGGAATGAGTAATAGTCGGTTTAGAAGAAGAAAGAAAAGAAACGGAAACAGAACGGGGCCGCGAAATAAAGGCAAGCAGAGCGTTTGCAGAAAAGGGAACAAACGCGAGCGGTGCAATACAGAGACGCCGTTTGGGCTTCCCGCTGTCAGGCGAAAGACAAAGCGTGGAGAAGCGAGCGATGTCACGCACAGATACAAGGCCGGGAGCAGGAGCAAAACAGAATACCCATTCCGATAATTCAGAGGACGCTGGTGCCCTTTCTCTCCTTGGCGATAAATTCTCGACGGAATGGCTTCAGCGTTCAGGATTGTAGGGAAACGGAAGGTAGTCGTATTGCAACAGTGCGGGTGACCTTGAAAAAATAAAAGCTTTTCTCTCTGGTAAGTCGGTACGAAGAAAACTGGCGTGAAGATAATTTCCCAACATGGATCAACCAGTTAAGACATTGATAGGATCAGCATATTTTGTGCAAATATGTGCTAAAGTTAATTCTTTTATTGGAGTGATGGGCATGTCAGACTTTTGAGTTAATCCCGGAATCGAAGTGACAGTTTCTAGAAATGCGTGTTTTCATTGTAGATGAGTTGCGCTTGCCAGCCGGTATTCATGAGTGATAGTAAGGTTTTACATTCTAATACCTGCTTGATGACGTGCAGCGATTCTATACTGAACAGCTTGGCAAGGAGAATGCTTACAGTGTCGTGTCAGCAATCGAAAATAGTGCCTGCAGGTTTCTGTAAATTTAAACGCTTGAAAGTTGATTGACGGGACTCTGCAAATCCCAAAGCGCAGGAAAAACGCACGCGGTGTGCCAAGACATATACGAAGTCTTCTGGTCGTGATTGTCTTAACGCTGTCTTCTGAATTACAAGAATATTCTCTATAGCACGGGAGCGAATTACGCTTTTCTTCGTCTTAATGATTACTGACTGAATCTGTAACTAAAAAACTGACCTTCTTCCCTTATTCATACGCCTAAGACGACTCGAAGGCAACATCCATCTTCGTTTTTTTCTCAGTTTATATGTTGATCCTCAGCCGACTCCCTTCCGGCAGGTTTCTGTACGTAACGTTATTTTGCGTTGCCTCCAAGAACGGAGGCATTGTAAGCTTTCCGCACTTCACCGAGCACCCGTTCTCGGCCCACCTTTGACGAAGCGTAAATTTCAAGCAACGATGTCACTATGTGACGGCCACTTTATGTGATGTCATGATGACGTCAAAAACATTGGCGATCTATGAAGACATCATGACGTTGTAGCGCCGCGCTGCCGCGCAAAAGAAGACGACAACCGCGTGACTCGTGATGCGCGAGCCGCGAGGAGAACACAACGCCCTGGCTCCTGGCCTGGCTGGACGCGGCAGCCGCAAGCACTTCGGTCTCGCGCTTCGCCCGCGTCCCAATAAGTTGAGACCACGGCACGGCCTCGTCAGCCACCGTCTCGTCTCCCTTGCGCAACAAGTGGTGACCCGGACGCAAGAACCAGCGACCAGGCGCTTCACCGCTGCCACTGAGCTGCTCTTCCAGCCATGTTCCAGGCATCCCAAGTCTGGCAGCCGCAGTTCGACCCACCACTGCCACCGTTCCGCGCTGCCTGCATCGAAACATGGTTCGTGGAGTTCGAGGCGGTCCTGGAGCTCAACAACATCTGGCTCCAGGAATTTGTGTTTGAGGTCCTCGAGTACGTTCTCCCACCTGACCTCAAACGCCGCCTTACTTACTTCTCGACGGGCCCGCGCCCCTACGACAAACTACGGGACGCCATCCTCCGGTTCTGCGGCGCTAAGCAAAGCCCCCCCACAGGAAACCACTCGTACAGTACGTGACTTGACCTCACCAACCACCTCAACCGAGTCAACCTCACGGTGCGTCCCGAGCGCCTACCATCCTACGCCCAGTCAACACAACGAGGTAGCTCAAGTGTTTCGATCTATCGACCCGTCGCCAGAGAAGCATGTTACTGCGGGGGGGCCCGCCAGCCACCCATGCGTGTTTCCACACGGCGATGACCCATGGCGGCTGTGACACCGGAGACTCCACGCTGGCAATAATTCCGCTTACCGTGAAGTCTATTGCGGACAACGCCTCGCATGCTGCTCGCCCACCGATTCTGGAGACATCACCATCCATGCAACCCGACTATCCACCACGCGAAAACGGGCTGCAATTCCGAGGTTCAGGACCTACCACCTGCCATGAAGACACCGAGGACGTTTTCCCTGAGAAGGAGCTTCGGCGCCAACCTGCCGGCGAGGTCAAGGTGCTCGGTACGGAGGCAGGGTGTCCTTCCCCTCACAACTCGATTTCGAAGCCTACAAACTTGCTGCCTGACTCCTCAGAGGACAGTACTGATCAATCCCGCACCAGTGATCGGCGCTCTTCACAAGGCGCAGACGCGGCACCTGGACTGTCTCGAGCGGGCCAAGACGCTGGTCCCAACGATCGCCCTCATCAGCTGCCTGTCAATTAGCTCCTGTCCACGGCGGGATCCGCACACCAGCGTTTGGCTGCGGAGGTTGCAGCAAGCAGTATTACCGGGTTCTCCGTTCCAGCGTCACGAGACGCCCCGCGGTGCCTTCAACGTTGTCGTCAGCGCCGTCCGGCGTCCACGGCACTTTCCATCGACTGGCTGCAGGCTTGAGCTGGTGCGCGCCGCCCTGGAGCACTCTCGCAGAGTTGAGCCACGCTGGATACGTGGGCGCAGGCAACTCAAGGCAGCGCCCTCAGCGCATTGGATGACGTTGCCAGCATGCAAAGTTACAACCCCAGTAGTCAAGTTCTCGTCCTCACGCTGGAAGCGCGACTCTTACAGTGGGGTTCCACACTGTCGACAGATTCCGCCTTCTTATTCCCGAGCCTGTCCTGTTGTACCCCGAGCTCCTCGTCCACAACCACACTCTCAGCCTCGACCCCCCGAGCATTCCATTTGCCCGATAAGCTAACCACGGACTCTCTATGGACCTCTCACCCGACATTACACGAACTGCCGTACATGTACATAGTATTTGCTCCTTCAGTTCCTCTTTTGTATATACGTTTCAAATCGCACAAAGCGCTAGGGGGGGAACCGATGTAGCGCCGCGCTGCCGCGCAAAAGAAGACGACAGCCGCGTGGCCCGTGATGCGCGAGCCACGAGGAGAACAGAATGCCCTGGCTCCTGGCCTGGCTCGACGCGGCAGCCGCAACCGCTTCGGTCTCGCGCTTCGCCCGCGTCCCAATAAAGTTGAGACCACGGCACGGCCTCGTCAGCCACCGTCTCGTCTCCCTTTGCGCAACAACGTCATAAGGTGTCATCATTACGTGATGATCTTTTGCGTCACTCCCGTTGACGACGGCGATGAGTGACGCTGATTCCGCTGACAGTCAACTTCATGTTTTGATAATGCACCTAAAGCTTCACCTGTTACCATCTTTTTTATTTGGTCTCGGGCGATACGAGAGATACTGGTGCAAAGAACTAATCACATTGCTGCGCATGAGGTTTGTTTTTTCTGTCGATCACTCCTGCGAAACGCGAAGACGAAAGCCAAAATGGAAAGTCATCGTACTGTAACTAGCGCGCCCACAGGAAACGACAACTTTAGTGGATGTCTGGTGCTGACGACTACTTCCATTTAATTAGGAACCATGCAAACGAAGTGTTGGTAGACCTAACGTCACAATTTTACGGAATTCACCGACAAAAAAGGAAAAGAAGGGAGAAAATGGAAGAACAAGAACAAAATCCGACCCTTATGGCTTTTTGCTTCATCATTATGTTTGGTTTCCTTATTTATTAATCAGAACTGAATGTCTAACAAAGAAACACGAGCCCTATATTTTTACTTCTTTGCTTTGTTTATTTGAAGTGTGGGATACCGTGTCGACGAAAGGACGCATCCCATTATAAAACATAACAGCTGTTTATTAGCGTAGTAGCAGCAGCGGGGTGAGCATGCCGACGCTGCCCTCCAACGGTTAGAGAATTTTAAATCAAGGCCCACTTTAAATCAAGGCCCACCACCTGAATTCACCAGTGGGCATGGAAGAGCGGCTACCAAGCAGACGCATCCAATGTTTTTCTGCATTTTTCTACAGGTTAGCCCTTGTCAATCTTTGCACTGTAAGCGTTCTAGTAACGTCAACTTGCTGCTCCTTCCATGCCCCAGTGTTCTCATGAGCTGCATTTGTGAATGTGTGCATGTTATCAAGCTATTGTTGCTACGGCGGCGACGTGGAACTTGACCCTGGGCCTCCGAAAGAAGACCCTTGCCATTCTAACAAAGAACTGATGGCGTTTCTCAAAAGCTTAAGCACTAAAATGGACAAAAACCATGCGGAAGTACTTTGTCCAGATTACTGAAGTAAAACAAATGCAACTAAATCTCGAGCAGCAAGTGAACAGCATAAATGAAAGACTTACAACTGTCGAGGAAAAACTGGCTGTTACGCAAAAGTCGAGCGAACTTCAGACACTAAACGCAGAAGCAGCCCGTTCTGAAGCAAGCAGTCTCGTCAAACTTCTAGACGAGTTTGAAGACCGTTCCAGGCGCGATAATTTGATTTTTTATGGCTTCAAGGACAGTCAATCTGAATCTTGGTCCGAATCCGAAAAAAGAGTGCGCGAACTTTTGTCTTCCACGCTTGACTTGCAACTATCTGAGGACGTGATTCAACGGGCACATAGACTAGGGAAATTTTTTTCCTGACAAATGCCGCCCAGTTATTGCGAAGTTCTCAAGCTTTAAGTTAAAGGAGTCTGTTTTGACCGCTCGGTCAAAGCTAAGGAATTCCGGTATTCAAATATCCGAGGATTATTGTGTTGCCACGCCCACTTCACGTAAGAAATTGCATGAATATGGAAAGGCCAGTGGCCAGCAATTTTCTGTTCGCTACAATAAATTATTTATTAACAAAAAGTGTTATGCTTATTTCCCGTCATGTGGTAGCGTATGCGAAATAGACACGGACGGTAGCGAAGTGCCTCTTGTGAAGGACGCTACTACTTTATCCGCTGAACAGGCCTCTTCTGCGTAGCTATCGGCCTGTGAGCAACATGATCCCGAGGTTACCGGTCGAAATGTTTCTTTTCTTTTTTCGAATGCACGCAGTGTAATGAAGAAGCGAACTGACCTGTCCTCCCTTATCGACACGTGTAAGGCTGATATAGTAGCGCTCACCGAAACGTGGCTTTCCCCAAGTGTTACTAACGACGAAATACTTGAATGTAACGTGGCCTTCAACATCTATCGTTGTGATCGCGATAATAGACAGGGAGGAGGTGTTTTAATCGCCGTTTCAGATCACTTGCACTCATACGTTGTACCTACCACGTGTTCCTTAGAGCTTATTTGTGTGTGCGTACGCATCAACCACCGTAACATTATTTTTTGCTGCTGCTACCGACCGCCTGTTTTTTCTTCCTCGTTTTGCACTGATTTGCATGACACATTGTCTTATGTTATTGCCCGATTCCCATACGCGCCTTTATTTTTGTTGGGTGATTTCAACTTTCTAAGCATTAAGTGGTCTTACCACAGGTGCTCTCCAAAGCAAATTATCCCGCGAATCCTCAGAATTCGTAAACTTGTGCCATAACTTCATCTTTCACAAGTTATCACCGAACCAACCCGAACAACTTCGACAAGCGCAAATATACTCGACCTCGTCTTAACCACTTTCCCCGATATGGTTCATGAACTATGCTTTTTACCCGGTTTAAGCGATCATTCTTTCGTATACTTTACCCTTCACGGTAAAGTTAAACACCCTGTTCGCCAACCGAAGCTTATTAGAGATTACAACAGGGCAGATTTTGCTGCTATTAACCGCGAACTTAGCGTGTTCCTTGACGACTACATGCTAAAATTTGAAGAACGGTCTGTTGAAACCAACTGGAATATTTTTAAAGATAAAGTTGCAAGTTTGGTTGACAGGTACATCCCACTGCGTGCTATTTCAGGTAAACATCGGTCCCCTTGGTCTACTTCTTCGTTAAATCGCCTGTTAAATAGGAAGAAGCGCGCGTTTAGAAAAAAGCCAAACAGGGTAATGAATCAAGTCGATGGTGCGCTTAATCGTGAATGTACTACGCAGTATAAGGAGGCAGTCGAGAAAGCCAAGGAAACGTTTTATAAAAACACACTTCCCTCGTTACTTGTAACGAACGCGAAAAAAGTTTTGGAATGTCGTAGGTGGTCATAAACAGAATATAATATCTTTAAGTGACAGCAACGGCGTACCAATTCCGAGTTCTGAGTGTTGTTCTGTGCTCAATGATGTATTTTTTCTAATTCCTTTTTATCATCAGCTGTGTCTTTTCCCTGCATTACTGAACATAACTTCCCCGTTATGGATCCTGTTGTTATTGATTTTGATGGTGTACAGAAGCTAATTCGTGGCCTGAACTTGTCTTCGTCTTGCGGAGTGGACGGCATCACTCCAAAGTTTTTGAAAAGTACGGATGTTTATTCTTCAATGTTTTTGTCAAAACTGTTTTCCCAGTCCTTAGAATCTTGTTCTTTACCACGTGACTGGAAGGTGGGCAAGGTGGTACCATTATTTAAATCTGGTGATGCACAGTCCCCTTCGAATTACCGACCGATATCCCTCACCAGTGTACCTTGTAAGCTTTTAGAACACATAATTTATTCTCATCCCGTAGCCTTTCTAGATACAAATTCATTCTTCTCTCCCAATCAACATGGCTTCCGTAAACATTTTTCATGTGAAACACAACTGGTTTCGTTTACACATGACCTTTTCGTGGCATTAGACAGTGAACTAATCATTGATTGTATATTCTTGGACTTCTCTAAAGCTTTTGATCTTGTTTCTTTTGATCTTGTTTCTTTTGATCTTGTTTTAAGCTAAGTAAATTAAACATTGACCGCAATATATTAACCCATATATGCCCAGTGTCCTACATATATGACGCTTCTTTGATGCATTCTAACATCGGTAGTTTAGCTGATGACTAGCGCCACTTACAGCACATCAAACAGGTCTTATTCTCAACGTGTGCAAGCCTACTCATTGCTTGCTTTTCATCCCGCCACGTGCCGACCGCTTTCTCCGGGCAAACGCGTGTTTCGTATGAAAGACGTCTTGTAGACGCGCACCGACCACACTGTTGTCCCTCAGAGTAAACAGACAAGGTGCGCTCACTGACATGAGAAGACAACTCCTCGCTGTGAGAAGTGCAATGTCGGTATGCACGTGAAATGTTTCAAGGCTTACCACACCCGCACATAGCACCCATAATGCCCAGTGTTCAGTATGTAGGACCGCTTGAAAAACAGTGTCACGTTTACCTGGCAGTAAATAAAAAACTTGTGCTTTCTTTTGAGGGTACAAGTGCACTTTTTTGTGAAAAAAATATTTGTTTTGTCATTTTTTCTGAGTTTGGGCATATATGGGTTAAGATGGATCGAATACTTTCTCGCTAACCGAACTCAGTTTGCCACCACCAATGATAACAATTCACAAGAGTCTCCTGTCACTTCTGGATGTGCCACAGGGGTCAGTTTTGGGCCCTCTTCTCTTTCTTGTTTACATCAATGAGCTGCCTAATAATATTCTATCATCAATTAAATTATTTGCTGATGACTGTGTTATTTATAGAAATGCTTGCACTAATACTGACGCTAATTTCCTGCAACAAGATCTTAATGAAGTTTCTTCCTGGTGCACTAGATGGAACATTGAGACTAAACGCTAATAAATGCAAGGTAATGCGAGTTTCTCGCACCTCTAGTTCTATTGATGTTCCCGAATACCTAATTAACGATAGTGTTTTAGAAAGTGTTTCGTGCTACAAGTATCTTGGAGTAAAATTTACCTCTAATCTATCATGGCACACTCATGTCACCTACGTAACTAACAATGCCAATCGCACTCTTGGCTACCTCCGAAGACACTTTTCAAGGGTACCTTCAGCTCTTAAGCTCATTTTATATAAAACCCTTGTTCGTCCTAAGCTCGAGTATGCAAGCGCTGTATGGGAATCCCGGCACTAACACACTAGTTGAAACCTTAGAATCCGTCCAAAATCGGAGTGCACGTTTCATCCTCTCAGACTATGTACGCACATCTAGTGTATCATCTATGAAAACAGTTTTGGGCCTTCCATTTCTTTGTTCGCGCAGGAAAGGTGTCTCGTCTTGTTCTTTTTTTTCATAAAATTTACCACAATCCACAACTAAAACAAGACCTTCTTTCCAAACCACACTACTTGTCATATAGATGTGACCATCCCCACAAAGTACACATTCCTTTTTCACATACCAAGTTCTTTCACGATTCCTTTATTCCCACTACCTCGAACGAATAGAACCACCTACCCTCCTCTGTTGCCCAATTGACCGATGTCACTGCTTTTAAGGCTGCTGTTGAATGCGATGTTTACTCTTAGCAGTATTTTTCTATGTTCACTCTTATTTTTCTTATTACTATGTATACTCTTACCCACTCCCTTCTATAACGCCTTCGGGCCCTGAAGGTACTGAAATAAATAAAATAAATAAATGCTAACTTCCGAGCTTGGCAGCTTGGGTTTATAGCCACCGTCGATGCCGTAAGACTCTGGTGACGCTGTGGTGGCGCTGTCCCTTATCGGAGGCGTGTTGCAGCATGCGGCCGTGTCACGCCGGGCTAGCTAGTGGCGAGGCGGAGGCTACGCCGGTTTGTGCGCAGTGTGTCGCCACAGTAGTAACACGAAAGTGCTGTATGCCGGGGTCCGCCAAGACTGCACTGACGAATTTCCGTCACGGAGATGACGTTGGCCTAATTCCCACGAACGAATCCCGCCCTCCCGAAAAATAACACTACAAGAAAATGTTCCATGGAAGCAAATCGAATCGAACCTGCAACCTCTTGGTTCGCGACTACTAGTGCCGGATGCTCTACCTACTGCGCTACTGACGCGCTTGTATCACGCTTCGCAAACCCGGCACATATCTCCCACACATTCTCTCAAGCACAATCTTCTAGTTTGGCGTAGCGGTGTCGCCGTCTGAGGGCGGTGAAGTGAAGTACTATGTCATCACAATAACGAGCGCCGATAGGAAAGGATTCGGTGGCAACGCAGTTAGAACGCCTCGACACCAGCCAAAGGACGCTGAAACGCGCTGGTGTGGACACGGGCACCGAGGAGGCCCTCTAGATGGAGTTACGTGCTTTGCCTTTCGCGTCGTGTTAGCTTGTCACGGCTAGTAGTCAGACTAATGGAGCTTCCCCCTGCACCAACGGTATTTCTACTCCTCCTACTGCTTCGAATGGGACAGCACTGACTAGTAAAACTGTTACATTAAGCACTGCACCAAGGCAACAGCGCAACAAGGCGAAAGGCACGCCTGTCGACATTGGTGGAAGCGGAACTCCTTCGCGCGTTCATGGCTCAAGCTATGAATCCCTGCTTCCCCCGCTCTTGAAGCGCAGAGTATCAGTCTATGCATGAGCAAAGGCGTAGGTTTATCGCTAAGGAGCGCACACCCTACTATTTCTCTCCTGAGATCGCGACGCTTTGAGGAAGTGCGCATTCAGTACTAGTGTTTATATGCATCTTGATGCGAATTGAGCGGGGATCGAGATATGATGTTTCCAGGTATGTGCTAAATACTTGACCCAAGAACATTCGATAAAATATGAAAGGTGCGGCCCGTAATATGCCCATAAAACAGCAGGAACTGCCTAGTTTAACATATTGTGGCTTTGGCACCACAAGAGGGGCCACCGCAATAAGATTGCCTTTGTGGTGGGTGTCTTCTATAGGAACCTGGAACTCTTGACAAATTATATGGGATCTTGTCATTAACACTCCTGTGGATGCACCATTTTCTTCGGACACAACGACGTCTTATTTTAAATGCGAAGTATTTCTTATTGAAGGGCAGACACTTTGAGGGTTTTTATCTACGTATCTATTTAGCCGCCTACGTCTGGGTGCTCTCGTGATCGTCTCAATAATTTGGTGTAGACCAAAATTGGTATGGGAGGGCAAGAGTTTGAGTAATATGAGTGTCTGGTAACGAGATGAATAACGTAAAAATAATGTCACTTACGTCGTCAAATCCTTTCCTCCAGACACGTGTGGCACATACCCGTATACCACGGGCTGTGGAACGCCCGTATGCGCCGCAGGTGGTTGAGAGGTTAACATCTACCCCAGAATGGCGAGGAGAGACATGAGATTTTTGAAGACGATAGTCTTTCTTGGGATACTTCAACCCAGAAATATTGGTCTGTCTGTCTGTCTGTCTGTCTGTCTGTCTGTCTGTCTGTCAGTCAGTCTTTCTATCTGTCTGTGTGTCACCCGATTCAGCCACCCGGCCAAAGCTTAACCACTTGCTGAACGCGCAGCCGTCTTGAACAGGTGTTTGCGTTCATACTTGTGAACATTGTCGATAAAAAGCAAATATTACGCATATCTGAGGCACAACATCAACACATAAGTAGTAGGTGGTATGTTCCTTTACAAGAAAACACAGAAATACGTAATTCTAAAGACAGTAGTTTTTCTTAGGCTGCGCTGAAAATTCAACGCTATGCATGAACTGCGACGCTATGCACGAAAAAGCCCTTCAGCCGGACGATATGGTGCTGCCACTGGCAGTGGCCCTGGGTTCTGCACAAGCTCATGTTTCTCGACGCCACTGCCAGATGGCGTCCATATCTCACGCAGGGCCTCCTCTATTTTATCAATGCCAGCCAGGTGCGGCCGATTCAACATAGAGGAGGCGCTGTCTGAGGCAAGGCAGAACATTTTAGTACGGCCAGCAGAAAACTATCGTCTTTTGACGACATTTGCAACGAAGCACGCAGATACGCGGCCATTTTTTTATTCTTTCCAGTATTCCGGTAACGCAAACGGCGTAGCGTAATACCAGATAGCGTGTGCCGTAGCTGCCACTACGTCAAGTGTTGCCTTATATGGAGGGTGAAAAACAAATGAGAAACACGTAATATATATATAGTCCGAGATCGTGTAATAAACAAAAACTGCGTAGTCACCAAAAGCATGTAAAAGGTCAGAAATTAAAAAAAAAACATTTCACGCCATGTGGGGCCAATGCGCAAAGTCGCTACCTCTTCCGGTTGTGATGTTATCTTTTATATTTTGTCTTTAGCTTGCTGTTAGTTGTCCCCGCGATACGCAAATGGCGACAGTGGCTGCGAGTCAGCAGCAGAGGGGCAACGTCCAGCGAATGCGAGGTAATACGTGGATTCAGATGACTCAGACATAAGCCCAAGCGTCAACAGAGACAGGGGAAGCCCACAACTTCGTCTCAGAATAACAAGCCAAACATCAACAGAAGAAGGCGAATCCTCAGCTGTGTTCCGCTGTTTGTACTGTTATCATGGAGTGGAACTGGCGCAATTTTTTTTAACTCTTCAGAACATTCAGTTTAATCTATCAAACCGAAATTGGCCATCTTTCTTTTTACCCCAAGCGTGCACACTGGGAAAATTTTGTTCCATCGGAGGACGCAAGTTTACCTAAGTGCCCAGTGATAGATGAGCTGCGTGCCTCGCGTGATAGATAAACGATCGCTCCAAGATGCCGAGCTAATCAAAGTAGAGGCTCGCCGGGAAGAGCGCTTGCCGCGTTGCATGCCGATGAGGACGACTAGACAATGTCTCAAGGGAAGCGTTCGATGCGCGTGGCTGAAGACACAAAGGGAGAGCCGAAAGCTGAAGAGAAACGAAGAATGCCTTCACCCCAAAAGAACAAGCAGAAAAGTATGTTCAGAGAAGCGGAGCTATTTCAGAAGAAAATCGCGCGAGCGTTAAGTAAGAGACTTTCGGGAAATCGCTGGAAGCCGAGTTATAAAGCGGTATATTTAGTGATTGCACTGCCCAAGCTTGCACTCCCAAGTACGAGTGATGGATAGAGATTATTTGGCAGTCTGAATGCGCACGGGAATGGAAGCGTTAGGTCAATCACAATTTCTTACATCAGTATAAAACATACAACAAATACTATTTAGGGAGGGGCCATTTTTTGTCGCGTTATCTTTTAAAACAAAGCGTGTTTGTGCTGTTGTCATATGCTGGCCACAATTTCGCTTCATTCAGAAAGCCTGCTCCCTCTGGCAATTCTTTCGAGGTTCGAAAATCTATCAAATAATTATAGAGATCATATGCGCATGAGAATAAACCCAAGCAAAACATATCAGCCGACGGTAGCTGTGAAATATTCTTTGGCATTGGCTTTACACCCTTCAGGCTAGTTGAAACGCGTATGCTTTTCCGTTAGAACAGAATATTTGCCACAGAAACCAAATGATATCTGGCTATATTGTGTCATGGACACAAATTTGGCTGATTAGTGCCTGCGTAACAGTACCAAAATTGTGACATCATGTTATGAGACATTACGTGTGTAGCGTGGCTGCCTATGAGCGGTGGGCTCAGGACCATCGCTTCAGGACCAGTGGCCAGCCCGAGAGTTTCAGGGACGACACAGGATGCGAGAGGGCCATTCGAAAAGAGGCAACCTATACTACACGACGACTGAAGCCGCAGCTCCAAGCTCAGGCCCAGCTTGGCTACGCGCACCGAGTGCAGATAAGTGTTGTTGTTGGTACCACAATGCTGCTGTTGTGATGGCAGCACAACGGCGCAGCCAGGTAGCCGGTATAAGCTCAAGGCATGGTCAGTTAAATTTCGTGAAGTCACAAGTCACAGAGACAGAGTCGTTAAAGTTCAGATTTTGACAGCAACGAAAAAGAAAACAAAAGTAAATACATTCGGCAGATCCCACGCGCCATGGGAATCGATAATATGAGAAATGCGTGGAGAGAAGGGCACGGTGGCGTAAATTTTTTATTGAGTGAAACGTTACAGAATCACGCTAAAGATATGTACAACCGTTGTAGGCACAGACATAATGTCACGTGGTCGTGACGTTGACGAATGCAACAGTCGGCGTGTCAACGAAAAAAACTCGTTATTTGGCTGAACTTCTGGCCAAGAAACAAACTCAAACTGCAGCAAGCAATGCACGATGTGCACTGATACCGGCGAGCAGAGCGTCGGCCGTAGATAAACTGAGAAGCGGTCAAGGGCGTCTGCTTTTATACATGTATCATCGAAGATTCCAGCGTTATCACTAGCGGCCACGTAAGTCCCAAAACTTACTGGAATGTTCGCGTTGGGCACGTAATCCGATCACAAGGTTCTAACATTATCTGGATAGTTCCCGGTCATTCAGGCATGCTTTGCGCAAGGGAGCACTTACATTGTAATGGGGCGGTAACAAGCAAATAGAAAGAAAGGAGCACGTGTGGCATTGCCCCCCTCTGAAAAAAGCATCGCCGCGATGCTTAAAACAGAACATAGAGGAAAGAACTGCATTCAACAACGAATAACAACAATAAAGCAAGAAACTACAATAAACAATAAGCACAAGCAAGAAAGTACAATAACAAACCAAAAAGTGCAGTCCTCAGGTTCACTAACGCCCGTAAAACAGCTTGAGGGGCATGACATAGACGACTTCAGGTCGCGCTCGGCGCCGTTGAGAGTTCGTAATGCCGTCTGGGATAACCTTGTAGTCAAGAGCGCCAAGTCGTCGAAAAACCTTCTATGGACCGAAGTATCGCCGAAGAAGAGAGAGAGTGAGAATTTATAAGAAGGCAGAGAGGTCGGCCTGAGCTAATGCGCTCTAGCCTGCTACACTACAGAGGGGATAAGGGCAGGGGAAATAAAGAGGGATGAAGGGTGATGATGGGGACAGGAAGAGGTGGTGCGTGTGTACAGTAGCCAATTAGCACAGTATCCTACAGCATAGTATCCAGTCCAGTACTTTTGATAAAATCTAGAACTGCCCTGGTAGCAGTTTATGACACTGTGTGGTCGCACATTGCTGACAAAATGCAATTTCACTAAGTGGTGTTATTCCGATGCCTGCCAGCGTTGAAGATAGCATCTTCCTTTGCGTCACGTATGTTGGGCAGTCACGGAATATATGGGCTAAAATTTCGCGCACTTCGCAGCGTTCACAGTTCGGGCTGTCCGCACCGCCGATTAGGTGCGCGTAGCGTCGAGTGAAGGCAACGCCCACGCGAATCCGGTGCAGTACACTAGCGTATCTTCGGCTGATTTAAGCCGGAAGGCGCCAAGTTATGTCGGGGTCTGTTTCCCACAGACTCTTGTTCCGATGATCTGGTCGCTACGAGCAAGTGGTCGCGCATTCGCACATAAGCGATCTCAACATAGTGTTGACGTCACTTCGCGAATACGGTAATTTGGACGTCCATGGGGGCGTTGTATACTGCCGCTCTCGCTTCACTATCAGCTAGCACGTTGCCAACCAAGCCAGAGTGTCCAGGAATTCATTGGAATGTAATCAAGTGACCACCTCGGTGTGCAATATCAAATGCTTGGACAATTCCTAAAGCTAATGCATAATATTAGCCTCGTCTTCAGCAAGAATTGAAAGCTTGAAGCACTGATTTTGCATCGGACAGTATCGTCCTATTTAGGTGGTGCATCGCCGAAGAAGGTTTTCACTAAGCCCACGTCGGCGTATGGGAGTCCACACCCAAACCCGGTCACCGGGCTGGTATTCCACGAACCGTCGTCGAAGGTTGTAACGGCGGCTGTCTGTCGTCGTCTGCTGATTCTTGATGCGTAGTCGGGCGAGTTGTCGGGCTTTTTTGGCGCGCTGAAGGTAGACAGCCACGTCGAGGTTTTCCTCGTCGTCGACGTTGTGTAACATTGCTTCAAGCGTCGTGGCCAGGTTGCTTCCGCAGACCAACTTGTATGGCGTCATCTGCGTCGTTTCTTGGACAGCAGTGTTGTATGCGAAGGTCACGTACGGAAGGATGGCATCCCACATCTTGTGGTAGACATCAACGTACATGGCCAGCATGTCAGCGATGCTCTTGTTTAGCCGCTCGGTGAGGCCATTGGTCTGTGGGTGGTACGCTGACGTGCGGGGGCGGCTTGTCTGGCTGTATCTCAAAATCATCTGAGTTAGCTCCACAATGAAAGGCCGTACCTCTGTCGGTGATTAGAACCTCCGGGGCACCGTGACTCAGGACGATGTTTTCAACGAACAATTTGACTACCTCAGATGCACTGCCTTTGGGCAGGTCCCTTGTCTTGGCGCAGCAGGTGAGGTAGTCGGCAGCTACGATGATCCATTTGTTTCCGGAACTGGAGGTCGGGAACGACCCCGGTAAATCCATACCGATTTGCTGGAATGGTCGGCGAGGTGGTTCGGTGGGTTGCAGAAGTCCAGCTGGCCTTGTCGGCAGTGTCTTTCGTCGCTGACAGTCCCGGTATGTCTTCACATAAAGAGCAAAGTCGGCGGCAAGGCGTGGTCAGTGGTACTTTTCTTGTACCCTCTCGAGCGTGCGGAAAAAACTGAGATGGCCAGCCGTCGGGTCGTCTGGCGGAGCCTGCAGAATTTCTGGTCGTAGTGCGGATGGTACAACGATGAGGTAGTTGGCCGCGGCCAGAGAGAAGTTCTCCTTTAGAACGACGTCATTTGTAAAAAAAATGACGCCAATCCTCGCCTGAACACTTTTGGAACAACGGTCCTCCCCAGCAGGTATTGCACTAGGCCCCTCAGTTCCGGGTCGGCTCGTTGTTGTTCGGCGAAGTCGTCAGCACTTTGGTTCCCAAGAAGCAGTCATCATCCTGGTCGTCCTGGGGCGGTGGGTCAACGGGGGCGCGAGACAGGCAGTCGGCGTCGGAAGTGTTTTAGATGTGAAGCATCTTATGGCGAAGCTTAATCCGGTGGTGGTATGCGGCGTGACCACCCTTACTGCGCATGCGCAAACCCTTTCAAAAAAAACTTATAAAAAACCTCCTCTCCCCCTCTCTCTCCTCTGGGCATCCCTCTCCGAGGCAACCACACCCTCACTGCGCATGCGCCACCCCTCCTCTCTCCCCTCCTACGCTCCCCCCTCCCTCTAGGCATCCCTGCCCACGGCGTCCACACCCCCCACTGCGCATGGGCGTCCCCCCTCTCTCTCCTCTAGGCATATCTGCCCGCGGCGTCTACACTCCCACTGCGCATGCGCGTCCTTCCCTCTCTCTCCTCTCCTACGCTCCCCCCTCTCTCGCCTCGCGACGCCGACGCAGGCAGCGTCTGCTAGCGAGTTTCTTGGTTGAAAAAACCTACTGCTCGCGCTGCACAACCGTTCACTGGCCACCCCGTATACATGGCACTGAATCTTGACCTGCAAGGTGGTGCCGGTGGGAGATTTCTGCTGTGCGTTGTTGAGCAATAAAACTTCGCATCGTGCGCGTTAACTAAAAGCGGACTGCGGGTCTCTGTGTCCAGTAAGAGTCTTCTGTCTCTCATTGACCCATTAGCAGCGATTGGCATTTACCAGTAGGAAAGACCGCTCCATCACTGCGTGCTTTGCGCCTCCCCAGTTTTCTCTCCTGCGCAACGCTGCGATGAGCGCCAGCGTCAACGCCGCCGCCAGTGTAAGCATTAGCGCCCGCTGCTTCGCATCTACACATGGTTCCCTTTAGCGGGAGATGGTGTAATTTTTTTTCCGGACTTGTAAACGATGGTAATGTGAAATTCTTGAAGTCTTAGGCTCCACCGTTCAAGGCGTCCTGAAGGGTCCCTTCAAGTTAGCTAGCCAACACAATGCGTAGTGGTCGCTCACAACTTTGACAGGTCTGCCATAGAGGTAGGGGCGAAACATCGATGTAGCCCAGATGATGGCAAGACATTCCTTTTCGGTTGCAGAGTAGTTGGACTTCCGCCTTGGATAGCGACCTGCTAGCGTAACTGATGACCCTTTCCAGTCCGTCAATCCTCTGCACAAGCACGGCGCCGAGTCCTACACTGATTGCGTTGCTGTGTACTTCTGTTTCGGCGTATTCATCGAAATGCGCAAGTATCGGAGGCGTCTGCAGGGGGTCGTTTAACTTCTTGAAATGCTTCGACTTGCTCAGTTTCCCACTTGAATTCTACGTCAGCTTTCGTGGGATGAGTTAGCGGGTCGGCGATATGTAAAAATTCCTTGAGGAAGCGCCTGTAATAGGCGCACAAGCCGAGAAATCGGCACACGACCTTTTTGTCGGTGGGCGGCGGGAAGTCGGCTATGGCAGCTGTTTTTCCGCGGATCGGGGCGAACTCCGGACTTGCTGATGACGTGGTCTAAGAAAAAGTGCTCCTTATACGGGAAGCGGCACTTTTCTGGCATCAGGGTGATTCCGGACGTCTTGATTGCTTTAAGTAAAGCTTCAAGGCGCCGGAGGTGTTCGTCGAAGGTTGAGGCAAACACAACGCCGTCGCCTAAGTACACGAGGCAGGTCTGCCACTTCAAGCCAGCCAACAATGTATCCATAACACTTTGGAAAGTCGCAGGAGCCGACCAAAGACCGAAGGGCACTACAGCGACTACAGCGCGTATTTGTACGCTCGTAGAACGACCCCAAAGCCGTCTGCTGCCCTACTCCATAGAGGCAGAAATGAGCTCGCCCTGGTCTCCGTCGCCTACGGCATCCACCTCCTAGCTCTCCCCCAAGGCTTCAAGCACGGGCGGGAGGCGGCCCCACCCCGACGAGGCATAAATGCACTTGCTCGATTCTTTCCGCTCACAGCTTACTGCATTCACCTCATCTCGCCCTACTTTCTTTTATTGTGCGCTGGTAAACCGTCGGCAAAGTACACGTGGTGCTTACTTGCTATATTGCGTTATTATTACATTTTGGTGTGTATACTGCTTCATTTGTCATGTCGTGATGGCGAGCAATCGCAAAAGCAGCGCGCTGTGAACGTTGTTCACAGAAGATTCTAACACGATGACCGCAACGTGTGAGAAAGGTGGTAAGCAGTACTCGAAGCGAATGACAGAAACTCTTAAGATATCAGCTGCTGCATGCCAACTTTATTAATGTGCCAAGAGTCATCCTCCAAAGAAAAATGGTCATTACTAAAATTACAATGTTGAGGACCCCGTTCCCGAAGGCACCAATCCGCCTCTTCAGGTAAGTTATCAGTATCTCGCTACTTAGGCAAGAGCCTTTGTGTAACTTATCTTGACAATCAAGTCGCTCTTCAATTACACAAGCGATTATGTTTCAAAAGGATGAACTATTGGTAATTCATGTTCGTTCAAAAAAGCTTGGTCCCCCCTCGCAGGACCATTTCATTTGTCCCGGTGTTTTCAGCTATTTGGCTTCATTGAATAAAAGCAGCAAGACGGTGCGTCGACGCTCCACAGTGAAGTTTGTTGTTTTCTGTACATTTAAGACGTGCGAACGCATCTAGTTGCTCATTTAATTGTGTTCGTTTTCGGCTCCGCTCTGTTTCATCGTGTTTCATCGCACAAACTCCGCTCTCCTTGCATTTGCAGTGATGTGATTTC